>CAUYQU010028080.1:0-25218 GCA_963574635.1 Cheracebus regulus
TGATTCTATTATTCTTATCTGCTGCCTGAGCTTGTATCCCAAGGACTTTCTGTTCCCTTTCATGTATAAGACAATGGTATTTGTTTCTGTAATTACTATGGTATTTGTTTCTGTAATTACTGTAGGCAAAAAATATATATACTAACTATGTGCAAAATAAAGTTGCTGTTTAGGCATTGCTGTTTAAGCATTGCTTACTCAGTCCTCCAGACCCCGCTTGTCTGTCTTCTCTTTTTTCCACGCACTCCCCTATTCAGGTTGGGACCCTCTTGCTGGCCAAGAGTCCCCGGCAGACGTGCCGCCCTCTTGGGAACCCAGAGATGCCCATTTTTGCCATTCCTCTAGCTTGGTTCTATATTCATTCTTCTCTTTACAAAACTGATTGCATTGAGAGATTACCAGATACTCCTCCCAGAAAAGTGGAAGCAAGGTCTGTGTGTGTTTTGGGTGATGATGTAGGAAATCCTGAACTGGGCTTGGAAATAAAGGATCGTATGCTAATAAGCAGAGGACCATAGGAAAAAAGAAGTTTTCAGTAGAAGTTGAGGTAATCTTGATGCAAAAGGATCATCCTAATGGCCTAGGAAGAGATCATTTAGACACAAAGCCATGTGAAGGAAATAAGAAAACCAGATTAAAACAATAATATCAATCCATTGATCCATCCATTCATTCATTCTGCTTATCATGTACAAGATACTATTCAAGGAATCTTGGAGATTCTTTTTGAAATTCTGCCCACTACACCTCAGCACCTCGAATAATATCTGGCACCTTGGAGACACTGTGACCCAGATCCTGTTGCTCCCTTACCCAAAATCTCAGTCTTCCCATTGACCCATAGTCTAGTTTATGACAAAATAATTCAAAGTATAGAAAGTACAAATAGAAAAAAAAATCTTACTTAAACAAGGCTATCATGTTTAAGTGGCTGCCTACCACAGTGATTTTGAGAGCTCATTCCCAGTTACGGTTTAGGTACAGAAATTGTAACATACAAGTTTCCATGCAAGATGAACGGTAAAAATTTTTACGTAGAAGCATTTTTAAAATAAAATGCTAAGCAAGTGGAAGCTATTAACATGCAGAACCAGCCAACTTATTTGTGTCTTATTTTTCATATCTTTCCCTATTGATAGCATTTATTGTTCACTTTAAAATAAAAATCTGTCACAATGTGACAGGCTCTATAGGGCAGCTTGAAAAAATATTAGAATACTGATGGTCATAGCGCAAGCTTCTATTCTAGCTTATATGTCATTCTCTGAATCTCTGTTATGAATAGAATTGGAAAATTCAGAACTGTATTTATTTTGTTTTTGCTTTTTTCAAATGTTAACAGGGTATTCTTCCCAAGGACACCGTCAAGTTATTCTCTCAGACTCTGGTTTGAATTTCAGTATTAAATTCAGGAAATTAAGTTCTCCTTCTCTTCCTTTTCAAGAGATTTAGCCTTGTCAACTTTTCCATTAAGTGGCTACTCTAGCGTCAGAGATCGGAGAGGGAGCCTTCTCAGCAGGAGGACTTAATAATAAGAATAGAAAAAGTAAGACTCTTTTAACACTGGCAAAGGTAGGAAGGTAATTCTCTCATGTATACATAATCACTGCAGATTATTTAGACAAAACTGTCTCCCTGTCTTTACATTAGGGATTTTTGCAAGAAATGCTAGGACTAATTTATTTTATTTGGTCAACATAAGCCTAGTTTCAACAGTAGATAACCATATGTTTTAAACATCTTGATATTTTAACATTGCATGAGACCTGACTTTGGTTTAGACAGATGTTCCAGAAGACTTCTAGGAGACCAGCAAGTTATTTGAATCCTCAATTACAGTTTAAGTTTAGCACATTTATTTTCCTCTCTCCACATTTTTTAATAATCTATGATTTATTTGGCAGTTTTATTATGTATATCTTCAGCTTTGCCAGATTCACTTAGAGATAAGCATGAAATATGGTATAAACAAATATATTTCTTCACCTTGCATAAATTTCTTGTGCATGATACTGAAAAGCAGATGTAAGGGAAAAATACATCTTAAAATACAATCCATAATATTCTAACAAATAAAAATATTTCTTAGAATTTTTTTTTAGAAAATCTGTCACACACTTACCATGTTTGGGTCTACCCTTCCAGGCTTCATTTTCATACAAATATGAATATGAGTGTGAATTCTATTGTTAATGAAGGAATATTGTTCAAAATCACAAAGAAAGGAGTTTTCAATATGGTTAGTCTCCAAATAAACAAAGAAAATATGTAGCAGAGTGGATATTTCTAATGTAAAGTATAGTAAAATGAATAAAAGGCTTAAAATTGTTTGTAAAAAAAGAAAACACTTTTGAATTGTTCATTGTGTTTAGCCAATCATAATCTGGTATTATCCACAGTCATTGAGCTTTTATTTGTTTGGGGTCAGGATTATATTCACTGTTATTTGATTTGCTCATATGTAGTTTATTTTTCTGCCAATGCAAATTCCCATGCATAGTTTAAAACTCTTATTTAGAGAAACATTTCCCAAAGTTCAAAGTAAAGTTTTAATTTGGAAAAATTTTGTTTAGATAATTCACTCTTGATTTTTCTTGCCAACTTACTCAATGTATTTCTTGATCAACGAATCAATGTTAATCCTTTTACATTATTCTCTATTTCTACATTCTTAGTGTCTTTCCTGATTTCACAACTACTTATCAAAACAAACAGCTTATCCTGTTTCATTGCTCTCAACATCCTTCATAATTGTCTTATGATATTTAAAGTTACAGGTTGTTCACAGATGAAATATGTTTCTCTTAAATGTGTCCCATTTCCTCAAATTCTCTGGTCTCCAATGAAATCTGAAATCTAATTTAAAACTAAGTTCAAAATAAGATCTGTACACCATCCATGTCAGTAGCTTCACTTTGAAGTTATATGACCTGCTACAGCCTAGCTTTTTTTTAACAGGAATAAAAAGAGTAAACATCAGAAAGAGAATATTCTATCTCAAAGTAAGTTGGAAAGTCATAAGAAATCACCTGCCTGCTTTAAGTGAGTTCATACTTTCCAGTCTTACCAAATTGCTTTTCAAAATGATGTTGGCATTTAAAGGTTTAATTTCATGGCCACTTCCATTATTATTGGAGAAAGGTTGAAAATGCAAATCACATTATAACCAATGACAGATTCATATTTTAATTTCCAAAATGACACATTCTGGAAATGTACATCTTTAATAAATTTGAGAACTGATTATTAATTCAATGAGCAATAACCATGTAGGATCAATAGGGAGGATTATTGGCAACCAACATTTCCTTGGGAGGAAATGATTACAAAATAACCTAATGTTCTTTCTCTAATAAGTTTTTAATGTTATCCATCAACAAAATCCAGGTGATGGGATGTGTTGATTTCAACAAAGTATGATATGATACTTTTTGAATAAAAGGAATAAATATTAACTGAGTAATGGTAACATTAAGAAGATTACTTAAGCATAGATAAATGGGTACCTATCATATTGAATAAAGCTTATACTATAGCATTGCATTTTTTCTGCATCTGTTGAGTACCTCTTAACCATTGATTTGATGAGAAAAATAATTTTCAAATCACATATCAACTTTTAATATGAAGTTTGATATCAAAGGCTGGAAAGATTTGTTAGAGTGATATTCTAGAATGGTTAAAATCAACAGAATCAACTAGAATCAACAAAGGAACTGTTAACAGTATATGAAAATAATCCAAGAATTCTTACATAGTAGGTTTAAGAAAACATGCTTTGGTAGCAGGTTTCATGTAAAAAAGATTTAGTGACTTTATTTATTCACTCATGTGGGAGGTAAAAATTTTAAAAATTGGACTCACAGAGATAGAGATTAGAATAATGGTTACCAGAGACAGGGAAGGGTAGCAGGGAGGCAGAGGATAAAGTGGGAATGCTTAATGGGTACATAAAAACAGTTGGAATAAATATTACCTACTATTCAGTAGCACAATACAGTAACAATAGTTAAGAATAATTTAATGCATATTTTGAAATATCTAAAAGAGTAGAAATGGAATGTTCTTAACACAAAGAAATAATAAATGCTTGGAGTGATGGATACCACAATTACCCTGATTGGATCATTACACACAGAATGCTTTATTAAAACATCACATGCACCCCATATAGTTGTGTGTGTGTGTGTGTGTGTGTGTGTATACACACACATATATACATACACATATACATACACACACATATATAACTATTATGTACTTATAATAATTAAACATTTTTAAACTGTAAAAATTTTAAAAATAAAATGAGCATGTACTTATTTTTGTTTTTAAATAAAACTCTAGAAACTCAATGGAGAATAATTTTGATTAGCAGAAAAAATACCACCTATATAAAATATATTTTAATTAGATAATTAACATATAAATGCAATAAATTTAAAAGATTAAACATTTCAGTTAAAATAAAAGTCCCTTTTAAATACTATGCTCAATTCCTACCCTTATACTATCTTTGGCCAAAGGTAACCACTGTTGTGGACTCAATGTGTGCCCTTCACACTATAAAATAACTTTCATCACAGCTTAACTTTTCCAAAAATGAAATAAGCTTCCCCATGCTGTGGTGGAAGGGAATTCTTTCATCATTGTCAAAGATAGAATGTCCAAATGTAGAATCATAATGACTCTAGATGCAATGCTTATATTAGTTAGGAATTTGAACTTGGTCTCAAATATTGCTTCTGAGTCTATCATTATGTAATTGCATATTTCTAAACCTACACATATGCATACTTTGTCCATTGTACCACTCTCAAATTGGCCCGACTGTTTTGAAACTAATCTTTCAGAACTTTAGATTTTACTTAAGTGATTTTTTAAAAATCTGCATTAAAGCAACATCAATTTCCATTTCTCAGTCTTGTCTTAGATTAATTCTTGAGTCTCATGCTTTTAAAATCCTGCAAGTGACTAGCCATAGAAGAAAATGAATGTCATAGCATTTTAATAACCCCTTTCTCTGAGTGCTCTGAACGGCACTAAGTTGCTCTCTCTCTCTCTCTTTTGTGTGTGTGTGTGTGTGTGTGTGTGTGTGTGTGTGTGTGTGTGTGTGACAGAGTCTCTCTCTGTCACCCAGGCTAGACTGCAGTGGCTCGACCTCATCTCACTGCAACCTTCACCTCCTGGGTTCAAGAGACTCTCCTGCCTCAGCCTCCAGAGTAGGTGAGATTACAGGTGTGTACCACAACACCCAGCTAATTTTCTTCTTCTTCTTTTTTTTTTTTTTTAGTAGCAATGAGGGTTTCACCATGTTGGTCAGGCTGGTCTCGAGCTCCTGACCTCAAATGATCTGCCCATCTCAGCCTCCAAAGTACTGGGATTACAGACATGAGCCATCGCACCTGGCCAAGTTCTCTGTAACTGATCTGGTTATAAATGAATAACCATACTCAATTTAATATGTGACTTTTGCTAATTGTGGACACTAAGCTCTATGAAACTGTCCTATTCACGGTGAATGCATAGATGTTCAAAATATTAGGGGGACTGAACAGCTGCAAAGATAGTATTAATAATACCAAAATGAGAACAATCACTATATATACATCAACATTCAATCTGCCACAATAGAATTAAAAATAACAATTTTTTCTAGAAAAGAAGAATTCTGCCAATTTTTTGCTCTTTAAGAAACAAGCAGAAATATGTATTCCTAAAATTCTTGTCTAAACTAAAAAGACTGCTAGATCTTTCACAGGTATTTTTTAGTTGTATTAGTTACATGCACCCTGAGAACATCAGATGAATCTAGGGTCCAGGGATCAAATTATCACGACGGTAGTCTGATGTGAGCAAAGATTGTAATTAAAGTACACTTTGGATATAATTGCAAATGTGCATTTTGGTTTTTACTCTTTGCCTTCTAATTAGATTCCAATTTGAATCTGTGCTCCTGCATCAGTTATGCTTGACCCATATTAAAAATAATCAATATTATATTTATATAAAAATAATTTCATCCAAGCCAGCCACCCTGGATTTGGATGCAAAGTAACACAACTAAACATAATTTAGGCACTTTAAGAGTGAGTTAAAAAAAAATTAACTAAAAAGCAGAGCTTTGTAAATTTATCCCATATATTCTTAAATTTAATAAAGTAGTAATTTAATAAAATGGAGAATTGTATTTTTTACTCTTTGCTTAATAAAGCTTTAGTCCTGCCCCATTAAGAATTGTCAATGGCTACTCAATACCTGCAAGACTGATTTTAAATTCTTAGTATGGCATTCATGACCTTCCCCAGTTGGCCTCTACTCTTACTACTTGGCTAAGAATGCTATCTCTATTTCATAAATATAATCTATATCTTCTGACCTTCATGTTTTCGGATAGTTATCTCTATGACAGAATATTTGACAATATAAGTTATGTGCCATGTACTATGCCAGGTGCTAGAAATATTAAAACTAATAGACAGATTGAGTACCTTAAGGAATTGAACAGATAAAAGGGAGATAAGTATATTTAGAAATGCATCACATGGCTTGTGAAAGTGCTACAATAGAATTATACACAAAGTGTAATAATGGCAACTCAGAATAACAGATAACCTTCCATATCCTCTACTTGAAATATTTGTTTGGCATATCTCTTCTGGTTCTTTCAAGAAAGAGACATCTCTATATTCTCCATAGCGCATTGCATATATATACCTCTATTGGGATATTTTTTTCACATTGTATCCTATTTATCTGTAATTCTATAACTATCTCTCTGGAAAATATGTCACAATCTCAAAATCTAACACAGGTGGCCTGTGGAAGCAGCAAAGGGAACCAACATCACTGAGTCTTCACTATATGCTTTTTATGATCATATTTTTCATAAATTATCTTATTTAACCCTTACAAGAATCTATTGAAAGGGAAACTATTATATTGATATTTCACATGAGGAAATTCAGACTTGGAAATATTGTCACGGGCATCAAATTACACAGCTACCAATTTTACCATTAAGTTGTATGACATCCAAACCCAAGTCCTTGATGCTGCATTGAAGTTATGATTTTCCAACCCCTAAAACATTGTTCAACTCATAGTAGTTGCTAAATAAATATTTCTTGCATGAATAAAAAATTAAGATTAATAGCTTTGCATGGTATAGTAAATTGAGAAAACAGTGTTACAATAGGTGTACTATTAATTAGCTTGGCCTATAGAATACAGACATTGAATAATTTCTAGACAAATGAACTATTTACCTGGTAACAATAACCACGTATACTTTCAAGAAGATATGCAGATGTTACCACTGTGTGACTTTAGTATCTTCTCCTCAGAATACACTGAACTAAAACTTAAATGTCAAGCATTTAAAACCCGAGAATGGTTTGGAAATAAGATCAGAAATACGGAATGCAAAGATACGTGTGGAATAAAAATGTAGAAAGTTCATCAAAGCAGGAAAGTTATAACATTTTTTTTCTGGTTTTATTTATTTTACATGTGGTTCTTCTCATTTAAGCATTAACTTGGATGCTCTAGAATTAAATATGTTTATTTAATAAAACAAAATTTTATGTCATAAAAAGAAGGACAAGTTACTTTGACGAAGTCCTGATCCTGAGCTCAAAGAGTTAAGTTTTTGAAAAAACTACAACCTTCCTTCACACTTGAGTGTATAGCTGCCATGAAACACTTCTTTCCTGCTTTACTATTTTTCTTCACACATAAAGTAATGCCTAGATATAAGCTTCCTTGTTTCTGATGCCATGTAATATAAATCAGAGGACTGGTACATATTAAGCAACTGAGATGCTTTGGATCAAGTGATTTGATTTGTGCACAGTTTCCTGTGAACATTCTACCAGAAATTATTTAATTTTAGACCTACCCCTTAAAAAAGTAGCATTAAGGACTTCCCTTTGTGGTGACTTAGTATTACATTTTAAAAGTAAAGTAATGATAATAATGTCTACCTTCAAGAAATCCATGGAAAAATTTATGCTGAATACTCTGATTAGGTTAAGAAAAAGGCCCAGCTTCTACTAGACAGCTTCAACTTCTTTTACTCGAATATAAATGTTTTTGTTTCACATAGGTTATCTTTTAGTAAAGCAAAGATAAAAATTAACAAAATAAAAAACTGGAAAAAAGATAAATTATTCACATACATTTAGCATTAGTTTCATGAATAAGAAGTAGCTTTTATCCAGTATGGCTTATTGGCTCTGAGATGTTTCCTATATATATATTACTTCCTGAAAATATATAATCTGTTACTCTGAATTAACAATACAACCCTTCTACATAAAACAAGACTTTAAGAAGCATGTGATACTAGAAGGAGAAGCATATATTAGGATTAATTGTATGAGGCAAAGGTTGGTTATTATAAAGAAAATTACAGGGTCTGATTATCTCCTCCAGGTGAGTCTAAGCTTTGAGGTAAAAAACTATGAAGAAGATTCACAATGAATTCAAGGTATTTAGTACAAATAATCTGAGAACGCAAGACAGCTTTCTATTTGTTACTATCATTGATCATATGTTGACTTGCACATTGAAATACTCTATAAGAAATGTACAGTAGGCTTAATTAAACCATAACCAATAAAGAAGGAAGATTGATAAAATAATGATAAATGTTGAAGACATAAAGAGTACATGCAGGCTTATTTTTATCTTCTCTCTAGTATTGCACATTTGAAATTTTTCATAATAAAAAGCTTTTTTTAATGTTCTCCTGACTTTCCAAAGTCTATTGTCTTTCATTTGCCAATTTTAAACTTATTACTTAAAAAATAATCTTCAAAAGTGAAAAAGTTAAAGAGGAAAAAATAGAAATTGAAATACTTTAGTTGACAAAAAGGTGATTAAGAAAATTCTTCATACACATGAGTATAGAATTTTTAAAAAAGGAGTTGCTGACTTACATCTGATTACATTTATTTATCAAAAAGCTGCTATTTAAGAGAAAAATCACAGCATAAAATCTTCTACCTAGAGTGTTATAATATTGAGGCTGAACTTTCCTATGTAGCTCCTGCCTGGATTGTCTCAACAATGATTGTTGCTGCCTTCAATAAAATGGTAACAAATATAAAAAATGGTAGTTCTAAAAACTTGTCAATCTGAGCAATTGTTTGTGTTAATTTCTTTGTTCCCTCAAAGCTAAAATTTATTTTCTTAAATATCCCTATGACTGCTTACAATTATTGAGATGGAAAAAGAAACAATTTCATAGATTGAAAACACACTAGTCAACCTAGTATTTATCTCCAGATTTGCTGATTTCTGTCTGACAGTAACATAATAATGAACCACAGACAAATTAGTTGTGTTATTAGAACAGACTCTTTTGATCCATGTGAATCTTTTTTATTTTTTGTCATCAGTAAATGGAACGAATAATGTTTGCCTCTGCATATTTCAAAGCTAGTTAAAAGAACAATACATTGCAGAAAAATGGGATTGTGGTGAGGATTAAATTATGATTGCTTATGAAAATAATAAGTATAACGTGTTCAGAATCTAGTGTATTCCAAGAATTTTACAGAACTTGTCTCTGATTTTTCCAATTCTCTAGATGGGTATTTGCCAACTCCACTTGCAAATGAAAAGCCAAGTTCAGTAGGTTGCTTCAGGTTATATAGCTAATAATTGTTAGACCTGAAATGAAATTCTTATCTTTGCTCTTCTCTTTCTACTCTGCAACATTGTCTCTAATGAAATAACGAGGAAATTACCAAAGTACAAGTACATTATATTATCTATAAATTTCTTTATTAAGGGATTAGAGCAAAGACAGAAAAATATTCATCAGTAGTAACAGGCAGTCTCTAATCTTGGTTCCCTCACTTCTCTTTTCTTCTTAATGATTCATAACAATGCACACCACTGAGAGAATCTTTTGCTCCTGGAATAAGCAATCAGGAGGGATACAATTCCCAGGCCATTTGTTATCCCTATTTTTGCAACATATATAGTCAATTAAGTCCTGTTAAATAATCACAAAGGTAGCTATTTTGTTATAATTTTGTTGAATTTATTAGCAAACTTCTTTGTGTTATTTGCTTCTTAAATGAAGAGACTATAGCAACAGTGAAACCATGTGGCACACTGGCATTGGAGTGCATTTCATTAGAATCTGAAAGGCAGGAGAACACATGCACATTTAAAATTCTACATTTGAATGTTCATTGCTTATGCTGACAATCCTTTAAACACAGAGTCATAAATCAGCAGGCAGTGCTAGGGAGCCACCTACTGGAATAACTGGCTGAATTTTGCTGATATGTTTCCATAAAATATAAATTTACTTAATATTGATTCAATTAGAAAGTCAACAAACTCAGGATTCTTTTTGCTCTAAATACATATCTCTCACAAAAACTTTCAAACTAGACTTGGTAATGATGAAGAGCATTATTATGTTAAAAATAGGAAGCATGAAATAACAAAAGAAATATTCAATGAACATTATTATGTGATTGACATGTGAAAATACAAGAGATAGCCAAGAAATTTCAGTGACATGAGCCAGATTTTCAAAATAAAGTTATCTATTGCTTCAAGATTGCTCTATCATTCATTTGTCAAAGATGTTCAATCTAACAATTTTACCCAGAAATTATACTTAGTTACTTATTTAAATAATTTTTTTAATTTTAAAATGTATGTATTTTTAAAACCTGCTGGCATTAAAAAGAAAAAAAAAGGAGATCTAATTTGGAATCAAGTGACGTAGATTTGTTTTCTTTTCCAAGCTGTCTAAAATTAATCTGTTAAAACTTTTTACCTTTAATATTGAGTTGATGATAAATTAAAGTTTTTAGCTAAAAGTTGATTAGTATAGTATTTTTCTAGACTGTGCTGTTCAGAAGTCTGTGCTAAATATAGCCACCCATTTTCCAGCCTTTGCTATAGAGCATGTACAATGGACAATGAAGAAATGTTCTTTGATGATGCTTTTATGTTGCCTCAGGTTCATCATTCTAAATATGCTCTCTGTGTGTAGCATAGAAAGTAAGCAAAAAAGATAGGAAAGATTGATCTGAAATGTGTACTATCTCCAAGACATAGCCTGCAGTTATTTTTCTTACTGATTCCCTGTTATCAGTCTGCTTTCTTATCTTCATCCTCTAAAGAGTAGCATGCCTAAAGATTCCATTTAATTAAGAGTTTCAGTTCAGGAAAACTATGATTTTATCTGTGACTAAGTATTCTCATGATGGTGGGAACCTTGGGTAATATGGATAGGTGAGGATAGTTCTGTAATTCCTGTTGGGCTGACACTATTTGATAAGTTCTTTACCAGCTGTAGTTGCTTTGTTTCAGAAGATTCCCTTTGACCCACCATGGTAGATACTCACTTAATGTGCTTTAGAGTATATTAAGTCATTTACCTTAATCTATGTGACACCTAACAACAACCTTGAAAGATGTGATTCTTATCTTTACTCTATAGGTGAGGAATGATGTTCAGAGGAGTTAAGTAAACTGTCCCATATTGCATCCTGGTAAATGCCTAAGGAGAGATTCAAGAACTTGACAAGACCACACTGAATCCCACTGAAATATCCAAGTTCTTAAAAAGAGCAAATCGCTTTTCTGTGTGTTCATTGTGCACCCTCATCTCTATGCTAATTATATTTTAATCACCCATTTCACTTCTATCCAAAGACTGTATGCCTCTCCAAACCATATACTCCTTTTTAAAAATGCTCTCAACAGTTGGCATCAAACTTGATATTCATAGTGCTTGTTGAATGTTTGTTGAAGGAGATTTCATTATTTTTAAATAACATACATGCTACCTTACACTTATTTATTTTATATTTCATGGGAGTGCAGTAGTTTAGAATGAGAAAGGACAAGGAAATGATGTTTATTGAGACTCTACTATATGTCAAGTTCTCTGAGAGTACTTAACATGCATGCCAGGTCCTATAAAGGTGACTTAGTTACCTAAGGTACTAATATTATGCATACATTAGAGACATGATACTATATATATAGAGAGGGCATATTATTATACATACTTTGGAGACGAAAAAAATACAGAAGGAAAAAGTGGTTAATTTATTATAAGTTACCTAAAGCATTCTAAAGTATTTCCCAACATTTCTTATCTTTGAAAATCTTATCCACTTTTGTAATCTCAACCATCAATCACCTCTATCCAAGTATGGCCTAACTTGCATCAGTCACTCCTGAATATCTCACACTTCCAAATTGCATTTGTAACTATCCTGACTGTTCTCAAGAAACAGCTATCGAGTAACTGTTTGAATAAATACCTTTACTGACTGGCACTATACTACTAGGAGCTGTATCTCTACAGTGAACCAAACAACCTATTTCTACCTTCAGAGATTCAGACTAATAGAGGAGTTAAGCAATATGTATTGTCATGAAATCCATGAACAAGCAATCTTTTATGATAGGACATTCAGAGAAGGAGTTCCTAAAGGGTTAAAAAATAATGTAAGATCTGAAAGAAGCCAAGGGATCAATCATGCACAGAGTGAGAATGAACGTGCTCCAAAGGAAGGAAAGAATACTTTGGAGGGCAGGGAAGACCGCTTAAGATTTGCAGAACTGAAAGTCTGGTTGTTTGCCTGAACATAATTGGAAGCTCCTAAAGGGTTTTAAGTAGGGCATTAAAACAGTCCGTTTTATGATTTTAAGAAATATTACTCTGACAATTATGTGAGGAAGAGATCAGAACAGAGCAAGAGTGGAAGTGGTAATAATCATTAGGAGGCTAGTTCAGGAGTACAGGCATGTGAGTCCTGTGCTCGGAACCAGTTGGTGGAAGCGCAGATGGAGAAAGCTAGAAGAATTAAAAACATATTTTGAATGCAAGCAAAATAAATTGATGAGTTGAAATAAAAGACATACTAGTCTTCCAAGGTGAGCAAACCATGAGATGGTGGTTTTCATTGGATCTTTTCTGGGAACAGTTTGGTACAAATATACCTAAGCAATATTAGGTATATTAGTTAGAAAGGAGAACTTAAGTCCAGGGAAAAATCGAAAGGAATGTTGGGACATGACAGATTTAGAAATCTGAGTAGAATTTAATGCAGACTATACACTATTTCCCACGTCTTAGCTTTCTTGCCTAAATTTTTAATACTTCATGTTTTCATTCATTAATTTTACCTAGACTTTGAATTGCATCTCAAGTGCTCATGAAGGAAAAGAATGGAGTGGTCCATTTGCATAACCCCTTCTTACCATAAATATCCATAAATTGTGTGTGTGCTTCTATCTTAATGCTTATTCTACTGTTCATCTATAAGAATTTTAAAGGTATAAATGTGTAAAGAGTCAAGACTTACTCTTCTTGGTAACCACGATAGCAGTTGAGGCCCAGTAAATATTTGTTAAATGTATTATAACTAAGTTAAATTTATGTCTCACAAGAGAAAAAATATTCTAACATTTTTTCTGTGAATATGAAAAAGTACAGAGATAAGGTTCTATGAAAACAAGCGGTACATATATTTGGGATCTTTCTCAAATGTCTCCAGTGCTTTGGCGTTACCTTAATTCCCACATCTGCTTTAACAAACCCAATCTCTCTTCAGAAATATCCATCCACTAATAGATGAGTCAGTAAACAGCCCAGGTGGTGAGCCAAATTCAGCCCATTCTGAGACCAACTCTGTTTGCACCAATCCTTTATAGCTTTTCTGCTACAATGGAAAAGTAGTTGCAACAGACTGTATAACCTGTAAAGCCAAAAATATTCACTATCTGGACTTTTATAGTTCCAGACTCTCACACTAGTGGAATGCTTTGAAAATCTTTAGGTTCTTTTTGGGAATAGTCTGGTAAGATTATATCTAAGCAGTATTACATAACTGGAGTCTTACCATTTAGCATATTTTCGTACAAAAAGTGGAAGGTAATGGTTGGGATCAGAACAGAACAACAGAAAGAGGGAATGGAATCCAGAATAAGAAAGCCTGCAGGGTAGGAGTTAGGAATCAATAACATGATTTGAAACAGAGTTGCTCAGATCAATACAACTTAGTAGAGTTGGTTAATTTGTCCTTGCATTCCTACTTTCCTACTCCACTGTTTTCTTTGAGGCCATCTCCCCAGTTCTTTCCTCACCCCATTTTAAAGAGCTATTTTTATATTCTTAAAGGCTCATTTCAAGTGCTATCTGCCCTATGAAGCCCTTTTTAAGTTATCCACTCAACAAAACTAGGTATGATAACCCATACTTGGATTCCTAGAGCATTTTGTTTGTGGAATTTACTGTGTAATGCTTATTTATTCTTCCAACTAGATTATAAACTCCTTTGAACAGAGGTATTGCCCCAGCACTGAAGTAGTTTAACTGAAATTAACTCATATGAAGATATGAATTCACCACGATTGCCTGACAAGAATTTAGAATATGTGTATGTTGAGAGACTGAATATACAAATGGACAATGGCTAAACCACATATGACAATAGACCCACAACATCTGCAGCAACCAGCCCAGGAATAGCCTTTAACTTGCAACAGCCTCTGTTTTTATTTTCACTACAGCCTTCTGTCTTCTACTGAAACCATGTGGCTGGTTTGATTCTGCTATTGAATCTTAGTGGAACTACTAGGCTTAGGATTGACAGGCACTGGTTTCAAAACGGTGTGCCTTAAAGACCAACTAAGAACTTTAGCAGAGCAAGGGAAGTCGAAACTTACCAGTTGTTGCACCACAGCAAGGTACACTCCAAGAATAATGGTTTAAACCTGCCCCTGGGCTCTCCCTCATTTCAGCATATTTCCTTCTTTGTCTACCCTACAGATTTAGACTCCCCTTTTGCTCAAGAAAACTCATCCTCTCACGTACAGCCTTGCTCAGATTTGTCACATCTGACACTCTGATTCAGTATCTGACTATGGCTCAACTCCGATTTTGTTTCATGCCATGAATGAGATTTTAGTGCTGTTCTAAAGTCCTTCTGTTACTAACCGGGACTCAAACCCAGAGATCAGATATGCCTCCCCAGTCTCAGCATGACCTGCCTTTGTGATCCAGTCTTCAGATCCATATTCTGAAGACTGAGACAAGGCAAGGACCAGCAGGCATTGAGTTAACAAAAGCAGAGCAGGCATATACACTGAATCAAAGAATCAATGTTGGAGATACCAGCAAACAGCAGAATTCAAATGGCCAGGAAAACACAAAAGAAGCTGCCCTGTACCCATAAAAGTTGAATAAGCTGCCGATTCATTTGGGGCCTTTGCTGTCTCAATTTCACATAATTACATCCTCCTGCATCATTCCACTGGCTCATCAGGGAAACGGCGTTGTAACTGACTAAAATTAAAGAATTGTTCAAGGTCTCTGTAATAAGCTAACCAGATAGTGAAATATAAATCAGGATTCTATTGTGACAATAGAGAAACAATCTCAAAATTATTTCAGGTGCAACATGTCACACAAGGAAGCCATCACTACTGTCATGTTTGAGGTACGTATACCCCATCAATCATTTTAATGACATTTTACTTCTGCATGGATAGGTAAACCATGATTAGCCTGCTGAGTTCAGTAGCAAAACCAGCTTAGGAGAAGGAAAAATGTCAGCCAGCCCTAATAGTTACCTTGGTAGTGTCATCTGACATAACAGGTCAAGAATACCAGTATTCTCATTTTCCTACATCTTTATTTATTTAGTTTTATGTTTTGTCAAACAATGTATATGTGGGAGATATGGGTGGTTCAGGAGCACATGGGGGTGGTTAAGCTCTTTAACTTTGAACAATTGAAAATCATCAACATAATATCAAATACAGATATAATATGGAGATATTTTAAAATAGTATTGACTCTGTTGATATGTAGCTTCTAAACCCAGCCAGAGGCTATCATAACAAACAAGTAACATATTCTATCACCTTTAAGAGCCATAAGTCTGAAGGTATATAGGGCAACCTACAAACAGTAAATAATACAAGTTTATATACTCCTAGTAGTAGAAGGATTGAATGTCTTAGAAAGAGGATAGAGCAATGTGTGTGTTGATATATAAGCCAGGTTCCTATAATAATTTGTCCAAAGTGAATTCACTGATTGAGAAGACTTGAAACCATACCAAGGAAATACAGAGTTATTAAAGAACAGAATTTTCAATTAAGTCATTTATACTTGGATTATGCTAAGGATGCAGAATAAGCTTCTTTGGTGGGTAGCATGTGACTTGATCAGTATGGGAGATTGGCATTACCACAAATCATCCTTCTGCCGCTCTTGGCAAAATGTCTAAAATTTTACATTCCTTATTAAGTCATTTGTACCTTCAAGAGAGTTCTACTAAATATATAGAAATATTGACAACCTGTCAATTTATAATGTCATTTTGAGGCATGATCCTAAAAATAAAAGTAGAAATTTAAGAAAACAAAACAAACCAAAAACTTTATGATAAAAATGTATTAATTAGATTTTTTAAATAATGATGAAAATTGGGAGCAATAAAATATAGTTTTCAGGGGTTAGTTTTTAAATTACATTCACATAATGAACTCTTATGAATCTATTAAAGTAATTTTGAAGAACATTTAATCACAAGATAGAACTCTTCATATAAACTTCAATGGAAGGAATATTCAAAAATAATATTCAGGATGATCAAAATGTATGAAATATATGTTTTGTATCCTAGTGTGTATAATAAAAGAGCTGAAAGCAATGACACATAAATGATTATCTTGATGCAGAGGGATGATAGATCATATAACTTTGTTCATTTTACACATTTTCCAATTTTTATAATAAGCATATATCACTTTTATATTTTAAAAGAATAGTAATTACACTTAAATAATATTTAAATGCGAATATATATATATATATATATGCACAGACACCTCAGGAAGGGATTTTGCCTCTAGCTGTTATTAATTAACACATTAGAAAAGATTATGGCAACTAGCTAAGCATAGGAATAGGAGGATGGCATAAGGAGAGTGAAGTGGATGTATGGAGGATTCAATTCAATTAAACAAATAGTCGGTCTAAAGTTTATAATGTTTTGCCTTTTATAAAGTGCTTTCACATACTGGATTCTATGAAGACTCTTTGAACTTTCTAGTGCACACATACATCCACACAGGCAGACACAAAAGATGTCATTAGTCATTTTAAGTGCCTAGAAAGACATATCTACCCTATTGCCCCACAAACTGGGCTGTTATAGCCACGGAGATAACTCTAGCTTTTAGTGGAAAGTAGCATCCATAAAAGACAATTAATGGTAACATATTATTCTTGTTCACTCTGCTGTCTTTGGTTGCTACATGTCTTCTTGGCTATCTATTAGACACCAAGCCTTCCTGCTTGGAATGCCAACCAGTATCCTGATAGCTGAAGCTAACTCCTTCCTTGCCTTGCTTCCAAAGTTCTGCCCTTAGCTGAACACATCTCCCTTATCTTACTCTCCCTTTAATGAAAGAGCAATCTTATTACATGCTTGGATTCACCAATGAAGAACCTGGTCCATGTTGAATGAGTGTTTTCCATGCCTACACATAAAGAAAGGTCAGAAAAGTGTAGATCAGGGTGTATAGCTTAATATATCACCACACTAGCAAAGCACCAGCTTCTGATTTCCTTTTCTTGGCTACATGCTGGAGGCCTGGTCCTGGGCCAATGACAGCTGTGCATCAATTATCACAAAGAGAGCAAGACCTTGGGGAAAGCCTGATGATCTAACAAGTGCTCAGCTGGGACTTGTACACTTGATGTGTATGTTAATGCTGTATAGCAATTTCTTTTTAGTTAAAAACAATACGTCTCCTTTAGTTTATCGGGTGAATGGCATAATCATGAAGAAGAATAAAGATCAAATACTGTGTCCAGAAGCAGAAGGAATAGACCACATGGTAAGGCAGCAGCTAGGGAGAATGATGGAAAAGTATCCCCTGCTTCTGAATAGCAATCCTTCTAAAAAAAAAAAGAAAAAAAAACCAACTATGAATAAACAAAGGTCAGGAGAGGTGACAAACCTTGTTCTAAAGAGTAAAAAATCAAGGTTGAGAGTGATTAAATAACTTACCCTAATCTCCACACTTGAAGAGATACAACCACTACTTAAATGTAGGCAGTTTGATACTAAGTTCTAAGCTTATTTAAGTCACTTCCATTTAGCAAAACTGTCGCATATCATCTATTAAATGTCCACTGTGAACAAGACTTTGTGTGTGCACATGCATGTATGTGGGGAAAGTAGATGCACAGGGGTAAAAGATCCGAGCCTGTTTTTTTGTATTTTATAATGATATACATAAAACGTAATAGACATCACTTGCTCTGGTTTGAGTGTTTGTGTCCACCCACAATTTATATATTGAAATCAAATCACCAATCTGTTTGCATCAAGAGGTGACACTGTTGGGAGATGATTAGGTCATGACGGCACAGCATTCATACATGGGAATAGTACCCTTATAAAAGAGGTCTCAGAAATCTGTCTTGCCCCTTCCATCATGTGTGGATTCAGTGAGAAGTTGCCATCTGTGTATCAGGAAACAGGCCCTCACCAGATATCACATCTGCCAGCAGTTTGATCTTGAACTTTCCAGCCTCCAGAACTGTGAGAAATAAATTACTGTTGTTGATAATCCCCGTAGTTAACAGGGTTTTTTTTTTTTTTTTTGTCATAGCAGCCCAAGGAGACTTAGACATTATATAAGACAAAATAAAATATGCAAACATATTGTATAATTGTAATGCATGGTAAAAATCTGAACTATAATCAAATATACAATATGCCAGAAGAAACTGGCCTATTCTACAAATGAAATTTAGAACTGTTTTCCCTGTAGTTTAAATTTGTGGATTACCACTTCAAACTCACCCTTGCCATTTTCTGCAGCACACCCCTCCCACTATCATTTGGCACTGGCTTGAAGAGACCTCGAGTGTGAGTGCTTCATAGCTACTGCCTGAGCTTTAAATGCTACGTCTATAAGTCTGCATGTTATTAGGTTGGTGCAAAGGTAGCTGAGACTTTTGCCATTAAAAGTAATGTAAATGCACTTTTAATGGCAAAAATCGCAGTTACCTTTGCACCAACCTAATAACATGATAACATGGTCTGCTAGATTAAGGCCACAATAAGATCATGGTCTCCAAATTCAGTCTCTAGGTAATCCCAGGCAAGCTCTTTGACTCCTTATTCACCACATTGCTACTCTTTGTGGGAAGAGCTCTTTCTTTTCTTTCTTTCTCTCTCTCTCTCCTTCTCTCCTTCTTTCTCTCTGTCTCTCTCTCCTTCTCTCCTTCTTTCTCTTTCTTTCTCTCTTTCCTTCTCTCTCTCTCTCTCTCTCTTGCTCTCTTCCTTTCTCTCTTTCCTTTTTTGATAGAGTTTCACTCTTGTTGCCCAGGCTGGAGTGCAATGGCATGATCTTGGCTCACTGCAACTCGGCCTCCTGGGTTAAATTGATTCTCCTGCCTCAGTCTCCCAAGTAGCTGGGATTACAGGCATGCATCACCATGCCCAGCTTTGTATTTTTAGTAGAGACAGGGTTTCTCCATGTTGATCAGGCTGGTCGCGAATTCCCAACCTCAAGTGATTTACCCGCCTCAGCCTCCCAAAGTGCTGTGATTACAGGCATGAGCCACCACACCTGGCCTTCGGAGCCAGCTATTTCTGAACCATACAGTCTTCTCCAACCTTCATCCCACCACCTCCTCAGTCACGCTCACTTGCTCATCGATTCTATACATTCACTTCACAAACGAAAGAATCATCAGACTTTCTCACCTGTCTGCCACCTTAAGGCTGGGTCTCCGCCTGGATCCATCAGGTGCTCCCTTCCTTTACTGTCACTTAGAGCTCTCTTACATAAAAATCACCACTCCCCCTCTCCGAGGAATTATATTCCCTCCACCCCTACTTTCTCATTCTATTTTTAGTAGCAGCTTTATTAAAATATAATCCATAGACCATAAAACAAACCAATTCAAAGGTTTGTAACCTACAATTTGATGGTTTTTAATATATTCACAGAGTTGTAAAACCATCACTACAATATATGTTAGAAAATTTTCATTCCCTACCCTCCGGAAAGTGTATCTATTAGCAGTTACTCCTCATTACCCCACCCCCACCCTCCCCAGCCCCAGCCCTAGCACCATTAATTTGCTTTCCATCTCTAAAGGTCTGTCTACTTCGGATGTTTCCTATCAATGGAATCATATGGCATGTGGAGGCCTCACACTATTAATTTTCCTCTGCTCCGCTTTTGTTTTTAATACCTCCTTCTCCACTTGTTCTTTCCCATCCACATTATGCATGTTCAAATCCTGCTCATTTTTAAAACCAAACCATACACAACATAATTGTGCATCAGCCTCGTCCCATCCCACTCCAGCTTCTGTCTGTTTCCTTCCCAGGCAAGCTTTTTAAAAGATTTGTTTTTGGCTCTCCACCTTCTCACTTCCCACTCTCTCCTCAAACCATTTCCAACTGCACCCTGTCAAGGTCACTAACAACCCCCTTCTTGCTAAATTCAATAGATCGTTAACACCTACTCCTCTGTCACCTCTCAGATTAAACATCACTTTCTCTATGAAGTCTTCTTCAGCTCCTTACATCTAGGTCAGGGCTTCCCCACTTCAGCTCTATTAACATTTCAGAATGAATAACTCTTTGATGTGGAGGGCTGTCCTGCAGCCTCCACTCATTAGCTGCAAGTAACATCCCTACCCCCACCCCCAGCTATGACAATCAGACACACCTGCATGACTGTCAGGCATCCCTGGGAAGGCAAAATCACCCCTGATTGAGAACTACTGGCCCAGACATATGTTTTTCTTTGGGTACTTATGTCACACTTGATTTCTCTTTCGCAGCATTAATTACAGTATATTGTAGTTGTTTCTGGATTCCTCTCTAACCCAAACGGGACCAAGATTCATGTATCAGGAGCAATGGTTATCTGGTTTATCCCAATGTCTTGACACGGTGCATGGTGCATAATAATTAATGTATATTTGTTGAATGAATAAATACAGTGTCTCTTTGTCTTGTGTGGTACCAGTAAGGAATGAGATGCTCTCCTGAAAACTTATTTTTTTACATAGTTTTTGATTATTTGTTGCTGTTTTGATTTTTGTTTGCTTTTGCTGTGATTACATCTTGTTGTGGAGTTTGCGTAGGATCATTGCTAAAAATCATAACATCCAAATCAAAAGATTACAAGTAGAAAGCAGAGAGGAAAGTACGAAAAGATTGATCCTGCATGCCACTCTGTTATTTGTCATTGTCTTTTTGGTTCAGCTGTCCAGTCACAGCACATTTGTACCAATACTTTATATTATTGGACTTCAAAACACCTAAGAAACTAGCCCGTGTTGGTCCCATTTCTAGATTCTGTCAATCATCTCATTTTTGTGCCACGTCCTCTTTGATATTGATTATATATTTCCCAGAGGGAAACAGCTCATAGTCAGAGTCACTAGAATCACATACTCTTGGAACTGGCTAATTGCACCAGATTTTTACAGATTAAAAAAAATTGACCCTCAGGGATATAAAGTGACATGCTAAAATTTCAGCAATAATCTCTAAAGAACTAAACCAAAATGAATGTTTCATAATTTTTCAATAAGCAACACTAGACTTTGTTTATATAGGTCTCATTTGTTGACCACTATGTGCTAGACTCTGTTCCCTGAGCCTCACAACAACCTTATAATTTTCTTTATAATTTTACAAACGTAACAACATGAAATCAAATAGAAATCTATCTGACAGAACCAGGTCTACCTGACCCCAAAGCCCTCGCGCCTCTATTCCTGTGGACTGTCTCTGCTAGACAGTACTGTTAAAGATCATTTTCTCAGTTCCACCACATGTAGCACAGTTTGTGATATATAGTAGGCACTTCATATCTAATATATAATTTAATGTTATTCTAAATGAGGGCTTAGGCTTCTCTTAATGGTGATAAAAGGGGATAATAATCAACAGATAAAGTTCAGCAGTGGGATTGAAAGGGGAAAAACTAGAAAAGAAGGAAGATAGATTCATAAGAGAAATTAGGTAATGTCCTGAATGATGCTGAGATGAAGGCTAATATATCAATATCCTAGCCATGTAACTCATTTTTTATCTGAGTTGTGATAGCTTTAGAATACAGGATTTGGGTAAAATACGTATCAATTAAGTGAGAAGTAACCATCGCCCAGTTTACTTTATGAGATCACATTTTATTGAGCTTTACTGAGTATCTACTCAGATACTCCAGGAAATAACTCGAGTAAGACAACCAAGTATGCTGGCTACAACATCCCCAATTAAAACTAAATTGTTTTAAAAATAAGTTTTATTGCAATGGAAAATGTGTAACTATTAGCTATTGTGCAACATATATATTTTAAAGTGCCCAAATTACCTAAAAGTCTTCACTATCTATTTCTTTTGGTTGAAGAAAAATAAGAGAAATCACTGCTTGCATGCATGCAAATGATGTGATTCTTCTGCTCTCCTAGTGTGTCTCACACAATGTGCTGCTTCCCAGCTCCTCTGGTATGGCTCCCACTCCGCTAATTGTTAGCTGTGTTAGAGACACTGTTTCTTGAACTGGTCTTTCTGTTTTTTTTGTTTGTTTTTTGTTGTTGTTGTTTTTAATTTGACCATAAGTAGCAACCGCTTTTTTTCTGTACTGGAAGAATAATGAAACTTTAGAAGGTGTTTTTCTAATCAAAGTAGAGGCTATATCTCCTTTCTAAAGGCAGAATAGAACTAAAATAACAGGTCTGATGAAATTTTCATTCTCTTGAAAGTCCTTATATTTTACACTTTAACAATCTCTTCATAGCCAGTAATCCAATCTCATCTGGGCTTAACTCTACCTTTGGCTACAGAAGCACCATTATACCCACTCATATGCAAAACATGTAATAACTGATGACAATCAGGTACTGACTAATCAGGAAACCACTGGCCATAAACAAGTGGCACAGCCATACCAAAGCTACCTATTGACTATCAGCCCTTCATGAAAGGTGAACGAGGGCCCTGCTCTAGTTTGATGGCTTTTCCAAGTGACAAGGTATCAATTCCCCAAGGAAGTATTCCTTATTTCCATGTCACTTCAACTATCCCAGAATTTATTGTTGCAATGTCTTTGAATAATAATGTATTCAGTTTAGATTCTAAAATATAAAGATCTCACACTACTATCTCCTATCACAGATGAAACTGTATCTTCAGTTTCAGAAAGATGTTACCTCAGTATCTTCTTTGTCTTTACTCAGTGAGACATAGGAGTCATCTCCAGCTAACCAAGGTTACAAATGCATAATGCCAGGGACCAGTGTGACGCATAAAAAGAACCAATTACATGCTTCAGTGGGCACACAGACCCACTGAGAGTAGAGATCTATTATACCTGGCAAATGCCTATGAGAGCAACTGAACAGAAAGAGGACCTTTCCATCTTTGTTTACAAAGGCAGGTCAGTGGAAAAACAAGTTGACTTGCCTGCCTATGTTTACTTGTGTGCTGTTTTGATTGCCTTAATTACCTGAGTACCTTATTTTCAGAGCAATCACCAAGAAATTTATCTAAGGTTGATCGTTGCTTCCAGTCATTTTTACATTTGAAAAGAAGTATTCCAAATCGACTCAAGCATCCATGAGCTTATAAAAAAGAGTGGGGATGAAAGTATAATATGTATTAACTTTGAATAACTACTATGTTCATACAGCATAATAGCTCTTTGGATAAGTTTAATTATTGAAAGATATTATGATACAGTCATTAAGACATGAACTTAGGAGTCAGAGATATCTGGAATCAACTCTTGCCTCTGTCAATTACTAAATTATTACCTTGGATTACTTACTTGCCCTCTCAAAGCCTCCATGTTAAATGGAGACTACTAATAGTAGTAGTCTGCTTCAGAGAGTTGCTGTGAGGTTCAGTAAGACATGTACAAGGTGTCTGACATAAGCACTCTGTATTAATCTGTTCTCTCATTGTCGTAGAGAAATACCAGAGACTGGGTAATTTGTAAAGAAAATAGGTTTAACTGTATCACAGTTCCATAGGCAGCTCAGGAAGCATGGCAGCATCTGCTTCTGTGGAAGCCTCAGGAAACGTCCAATCATGGTAGAAGGCAAAGCGGGGAGTAAGTACCTCACATAGCTGGATCAGGAGGAAGAGCTGGGGAGAGGAAGTACTACCCACTTTTAAACAACCAGATTTCACGAGAACTCAGTCACTATCATGAGAACAGCACCCGGGGGAAATCCAAACCCATGATCCAGTCAGCTCCCACCAGACCTCACCTCTAACCTTGGGTATTGCAATTGAACGTGAGTTTTGGGTGAAGGCACAGATCCAATCATATCACATTCAAAATGGTAGCTATTACTATTATACATGACTATCACAACAACATACTGAGGTTAGATATTAGACCCACTTCACAGATGAGGAAACAAAGACCCATGGAGGTGAAATAATTCCCAAAGCCTGTGTTCTTTGTGGTACATCATGGAATAAATGATGTGGCCACCATCATTATGTGGTTTTCTTTTCTTTCTTTTTTTTTTTTTTAAATTTTACTTTAGGTTCTGGGGTACATATGCAGGTCATGCAGGGTTGTTGCATAGGTGCATATATAACCAGGTGGTTTGCTGCCTCTGTTCTTCCTTTGACTATATCCAGCATTTCTCCCCATTTTGTCCCTCCTCATCCTCCCCAACCCCTGCTGTCCCTTCTCTAGCCCCCTACAACTGCCCCCAGTGTGTGATGCTCCCCACCCTGTGTTCATGTGTTCTCATTGTTCAACACCCACCTATGAGTGAGAACATGCCGTGTTTGGTTTTCTGTTCTTGTGCCAGTTTGCTGAGAATAATGGTTTCCAGATTGATCCAAGTCCCTACAAAGGACACAAACTCATCGTTTTTTATGACTGCATAGTATTCCATGGTGTATATGTGCCACATTTTTTTTTGGCCAGTCTATCACTAATGGGCATTTGGGTTGGTTCCAGGTCTTTGCTATTATACACAAGGCTGCAATGAACATACATGAGCATGTGTCTTTATAGTAGAATGATTTATAGTACTTTGGGTATATATCCAGTAATGGGATTGCTGGGTCAAATGGAATTTCTATTTCTAGATCCTTGAGAAATCGCCACACTGTCTTCCACAATGGTTGAACTAATTTACACTCT
>CAUYQU010028088.1:0-29293 GCA_963574635.1 Cheracebus regulus
TATGTTTTTGGAATGGCTGATACTGGTTGTTCCCGTCCATGTGTAGTGCTTCTTTCAGAAGCTCTTGTAAAGCAGGCCTGGTGGTGATGTAATCTCTGAGTACTTGTTTGTCCGCAAAAAATTTTATTTTTCCTTCGCTTATTATAAAGCTTAGTTTGGCCGGATATGAAATTCTAGGTTGAAAGTTCTTTTCTTTAAGGATGTTGAATGTTGGCCCCCACTTTCTACTGAGAGATCTGCTGTGAGTCTGATGGGCTTCCCTTTGTGGGTAACCCGACCCTTCTCTCTGGCTGCCCTTAGCATTTTCTCCTTCATTTCAACCCTGGCGAATCTGACGATGATGTGCCTTGGGGTTGCTCTTCTTGAGGAATATCTTTGTGGTGTTCTCTGTATTTCCTGGACTTGTATATTGGCCTGCCTTGCTAGGTTGGGGAAGTTTTCCTGGATAACATCCTGAAGAGTATTTTCCAGCTTGGATTCATTCTCTTCGTCACATTCAGGTAGACCTATCAAACGTAGATAGGTCTTTTCACATAGTCCCATATTTCTTGGAGACTTTGTTCATTCCTTTTTACCCTTTTTTCTGACATCTTGCCTTCTCATTTTATTTCACTGAGTTGCTCTTCGACCTCTGATATCCTTTCTTCTGCTTGGTCAATTCGGCTGTTGAAACTTGTGCATGCTTCGTGAAGTGTTGTGTTTTTCAGCTCCATCAATTCACTTATATTCTTCTCTAAGTTGTCCATTCCTGTTAGCATTTCGTTAAATCTTCTTTCAAGGTTCTTAGTTTCTTTGCACTGGGTTAGAACATGTTCTTTTAGTTCACAGAAGTTTCTTATTATCCACCTTCTGAAGCCTGATTCCATGAGTTCATCACACTCATCCTCCGTCAGGCCTTGTTCTCTTGCTGATGAGGAGCTGCGATCCCCTGTAGGAGGAGAGGCATTCTGATTTCGGGTGTTCTCAGCCTTTTTGCACTGGTTTTTTCTCATTTTTGTGGATTTATCCACCTGTCATCTTTGTAATTGCCGACTTTAAGATTGGGTCTCTGAGTGGACATCCGGCTTGTTGGTGATGAAGTTTTTTCTGTTTCTTAGTTTTCCTTCGGCTGACGCCCCTTCCCCACAGAGCTGGGCCTTCCCAGGTTCAGCTGTGTTTGCTCTCAGTCCTCAGCGCTTCCAATTGCTCTTCTCCTTGTGGGTTTGGGACCAGCGGAGCCTGACTAAAAGGGCACCCAGTCCCGTATACTCTGCACCGAGAAGCGCCGCACCGGGGCGCCGGCAAAACAGCCGCAACAGCCAAAGGAGTTGCGCTGGCAACCCGTGTGGCTCCTTCACTGGGAATCTCCCAGTTTGTGGGCATCAAAAATTCGTCTGCAATTGCAGCATCCACTCACTCTCTGCACTTTGCCTGGGAGCTACAATCCTGAGCTGCTGCTATGTGGCCATCTTGGATCTCTCTCTCCTATATTATTAAAAGTAGAAAGAAGCACATTGTATTCTGATTTGCCCTCTTTTGAATGAGAAATAGGGAAATGGTTGCTGGGGAAAAATGAGGAAAAATAGAGGAAGTAGGGAAAGTAAATAGTAGAACTGATTATCTTCAAAGGAAGTTTTCTTGGCCCATGGAAATGTTAACAGTGGTGTGAATCCTGGTATAAAATAATGTACAAGGCCAAGCCCGGTGGCTCACACCTGTAATCCCAGCACTTTGGGAGGCCGAGGTGGACAGATGATGAGGTCAAGAGATAGAGACTATCCTGCCCAACATGGTGAAACCCTGTCTCTACTAAAAATACAAAAAGTAGGCAGGCGCCTGTACTCCAAGCTACTCGGGAGGCTGAGGCAGGAGAATCACTTGAACCTGGGAGGCAGAGGTTGTAGTGATCTGAGATCCTGCCACTGCACTCCAGTCTGGGTGACAGAGTGAGACTCCATCTAAAAAAAAGAAAAAAGGCAGTTAAAGATGATCTAACAAATGAAACAGAAAATATATTCAGACAATTTTCCTGCAATTAAGACAGAATTGAATTGGCAGTTGAATGTGTACACCATGTTCCAGGAGTATGAGAAACTTAATAAATCTTTTTTTTTTTTTTTTTTGAGACAGAATTGGGCTCCATCACCCAGGTTGGAGTGCAGTGTTGAGATCTCAGATCACTGCAACCTCTGCCTCCCGAGTTCAAGAGATTCTCCTGCCTCAGCCTCCTGAGTAGCTGGGACTACAGGCTCACAGCACCACACCCGGCTAATTTTTGTATTTTTAGCAGAGATAGGGTTTCACCATTACTGGCCAGGCTGGTCTCAAACTTCTGACCTCATGATCCACCCACCTTGGCCTCCCAAAGTGCTTGGATTACAGGTGTGAGCCACTCCACCCTGCCTTTTTTTTTTTTTTTTTGATGCAGTGTCTCACTCTGTCCCCCAGGCTGGAGTGCAGTAGCACAATTCTGCTCACTACGACCTCTGCCTTCCGGGTGCAAGCGATTCTCCTGTCTCAACATGGTGAAACCCCATCTCCACTAAAAATACAAAAATTAGCCAAGCGTGGTGGTGAGCGCCTGTAATCTCAGCTACTCAGGAGGCCTAGGCAGGAGAATCGCTTGAACCCGAGAGGCGGAGGTTGCAGTGAGCCAAGGTTATGCCACTGCACTCCAGCTTGGGCGACAGAGTGAGACTCCATCTCAAAAAAAAAAAAAAACGCTGTTGGAGGTAGGGTGAGAATAATATTCTCAAATCAATAATCAATAGAAATTGTCTAAAATTAACAGTTGAAAAAAATAAAAAGCCGCTGGGCATGGTGGCTCACGCCTGTAATCCCAGCACTTTAGGAGACTGAGGCGGGTGGATCATGAGGTCAAGTGTTCAAGACCAGCCTGACCAACATTGTGAAACCCCACCTCTACTAAAACTACAAAAATTAGCTGGGCATGGTGGCGTGCACCTGTAATCCCAGTTTCTAGGTTGGCTGAGGCAGGAGAATTGCTTGAACCTGGGAGGGAAAGGTTGCAGTGAGCTGAGGTGCCATTCTACTCCATCCTGGGTGGCAAAGCGAGACTCCATCTCAAAAAAAAAAAATAAAAGCATAATGATTACAGTTGCTTCTTCTTTTATACTTTTGCCATTGTAGGAGATAATGTCTCTGTAAATACTGGAAGTTTAAAAATTCCTTTAGCTTCATATTCTTATTTTGACATCTTTGTATGTACCTATACAGATAGAATGACAGAGAAGAAATTTTACAAAAGGACCATGCGATACGTGCCATTTTAAATTACATTAAATTTGACTATAAAGATGTCTATAATAATACTCAGTATTTTCATGATAATTTTGGCTAATTTTAGATTTGGAAAGTTTTTTTTTTTTTTGAGAAGGAGTTTTGCTCTTGTTGCCCAGGCTGGAGTGCAGTGGTGTGATCTTGGATCAATGCAGCCTCCACCTCCTGGGTTTAAGCAATTCTCCTGCCTCAGCCTTTCAAGTAGCCAAGATTACAGGTATGCACCAGCATGCCCAGCTAAGTTTTGTAATTTTAGTAGAGACGGGTTTCACTATGTTGGTCAGGCTGATCTGGAACTGCAGACCTCAGGTGATGTCCCCACCTTGGCCTCGCAAAGTGCTGGGATTACAGGTATAAGCTATTACACTGGTCCTGGAGTGATTTTTTTTTTTTTTTTTTCTTGCAATGGAGTCTTGCTCTGTTACTCAGGCTGGAGTGCAGTGGTGCTATCTCGGCTCACTGCAACCTCCACTTCTCCGGTTCAAGCAATTCTCTGCTTTAGCCTCCCTAGTATCTGGGATTACAGTCTCCCGCCACCACCTGCCCCTAATGTTTGTATTTTTAGGAGAGATGAGGCTTCACCATCTTGGCCAAGCTGGTCTTGAACTCCTGACCTTGTGATCCACCTGCCATGGCCTACCAAAGTGCTGGGAATACAGGTGTGAGCCACTGTGCCCATGGCCTGGAGTGATTTTTTTTAAAACATTCATCTTTGTACATTTCTGCATTGTTTGAGTTCTGTATAACAAGAGAAAGGTTTGCTTTTCTAGAAAATAAATGCTGTAAACAAATATGTCAGTAGTTTCTAACTCTGGTAACAGGAAGAATATGTGTGATGATAATTTTTTCTCTTTTTCCCCTTATAAAAATATTTCATTTTAAATTAAAAAGAAGTGCTTTACCATTTCAGAGTAGACTAAGCCAGATTTGGAGGTGATGCTTTGTCTGGTTCATAATATCCCACACGGCATACAAACATAACTTACTTTGATCTGAAAAGTGACTTCTCAGGAGTTGGCAATGCACTGTGGAAAGGGTAGTCCTTAGGAGTAGGTGTATTAATACGGAAATTCAAATACATGCATTTTAATGGTGTATTTAGAGGACAAAATATGTTTAAAAGTATCATTTTTGTGTCAAGACCAAATACCTTATGACAATTATGCTGAGAATGAGTAAATTAATATTATACAGAAGACTGCTGCAGAAGCAAAGTGATAAGATACTGATACTGTTTTGGTTAGCAGTTACACCATATGTGAAATAAAGAGTAAATTTCTCATTTTCTGAGGATTTTGTGAACTGACAGTAATATATAAAGTAGTAGGTTAGTTGCAGAAAGCTGGTCACTTAAAATTAATGTTACTTGGTATTGTTGGATTGATAACTAGAAAAAAATGACAAAGTTTCTAGTTCTGACTTTCTGAAGGGGAGAGTGGTTACAATTATAGACTAAGAAAAGACTGAATATAATCCAGTGTAAATTCTTTAATGACATAATAGCATAGCAAAAATCACTACTTTTCACTAGTTTTTTTTTTTCTCCCCTCACTCCCAACTCTCTTCCAGACTCAGCAACCTAAAGAAGATGGAATTTATGTTTTTCATCCCCATAGTCAGCCAGTTAGCTGTCTTTACTTTTCACCCGCCAATCCGGCCCACATACTGTCACTAAGCTATGATGGCACGTTACGCTGTGGGGATTTTTTCAGGGCTGTTTTTGAAGAGGTAAATGTTAATGTGTTTACATGCTGATCTCAGATGATATTCTGGATTATTTATAAAATGTCCCATGAATAATTATTATATCAATCATATTGGGAGAAGTGGTATAGCAGAAAGACTTTGAGAAATACACTAAGTTCAAATCCCAGATCATCTATTACTAGTTGTATGACCTTGACAAGTTGCTTAACCTCTTTGGGCCTCACTTTCCTTAGTTGTGAAATGGGATATAACAGTACTAATCTTACAGGGTTGTCATGAGAATTTAATGAGTTTATGCAGATAAAATACTTAGAACAGAGCCTAGCACATAGTATGTGTTTGCGCTTGTTAATTTTTTTTTTCCCCAAAGCTTTTAAATAAAGTAACTTACTCTTCTGTTTTTAGGCATAAGACTTATATTTAGCTGAGTGTGGTGGCTCATGCTTGTAATCCCAGTACTTTGGGAAGCCAAGGTGAGAGGCTCACTTCAGGCCAGGAGTTCCAGATCAGCCTGGGCAACGTGGCGAGACCTTGTGTCTACCAAAAATAAAAGATATTAGCTGGGTGTGGTGGTGTGTGCCTACAGTCTCAGCTACTCAGGAGGCCGAGGTGGGAGGATCAGTTTTGCCAAGGAGACTGAGGCTGCAGTAAAGCCGTGATCACTTCATTGCATTTAAGTCTGGGTGACAGAATAAGACCCTTTCTCAAAATAAAACATCTTCTACTTAATGTTTAAAACAAACATACTTTTTGAGATGAACTTTCAGATTTGCTTAACTGTATCAGATTGCCTCAATAAGAGAATTATTATAAGTTGAACTTTGTTTTTTATTTTATTTTTTTGAGACAGAATTTCACTCTTGTTACCCAGGCTGGAGTGCAGTGGTGCAATCTTGGCTCACTGAAACCTCTGCTTGGCTCACTGTAACCTCTGCTCGGCTCACTGCAACCTCTGCTCGGCTCACTGCAACCTCTGCCTCCTGGGTTCAAGTGATTCTCCTGCCTCAGCCTCCTGAATAGCTGGGATTACAGGCGCCCACCACCACGCCTGGCTAATTTTGTATTTCGTGTGTGTGTGTGTGGAGATGGAGTCTTGCTGTGTGGCCGAGGCTGGAGTGCAGTGCTGTTATCTTGACTCACTACAACCTCTGCCTCCTGGGTTCAAGTAATTCTACTGCCTCTGTTTCCCAAGTAGCTGGGACTATAGACTCATGCCACCATGCCTGGGTAATTTCTTTTGTATTTTAGTAGAGATGGGGTTTCACCATGTTGGCCAGGCTGGTCTCAAACTCCTGGCCTCAGGTGACCCGCACGCGTTGGCCTCCCAAAGTGCTGGGATTACAGGTGTGAGCCACCGCGCTTGGCCATAAGTTGAACTTAAAATATATTTGTAAAACTTAGGATGAAAATTTAAATGTAGATCTTTATCCTTTATCTTATTTTGAATGGGATTTTAAAAATTTTTAGAGATTGTCAGTTTAAGAGCAACTTGTATGTGATATACCATGCAGAAAACCATATACTCATTACTGAAGTTACTTTGAAGTTACTAATTGATGATCAAGTTTATGCCTTAATTTTTTTATATAAGCCAGTGCTCAAAAAATTAACACCTGGTATTTTTGCAATTATTCTAAATATGTACAGATGGTTCATAATTATTACTGTTTTGTTTTTTTTTTCAAAGACGGGGATTCAGCATGTTGGTCAGGCTGGTCTTGAACTCCTGATCTCAGGTGATCCACCCACCTTGGCCTCCAAAGTGCTTAGATTACAGGTGTAAGCCACCACGCCCGGCCCATAATTATTACTGTTATTGTTTTGGAGACTGAGTCTCACTCTGTTACCCAGGCTAGAGTGCAATGATGTGATCTCCGCTTATTGTAGCCTTCGCCTCTTGGGTTCAAACGATTCTCCTGCCTCAGCCTCCTGAGTAGCAGGGATTACAGGGATTACAGGTGCCCGCCACCATGCCTTTAATCCCAGCATGGTGGGAGGCCGCGGAGGACAGATCACTTGCGCTCTGGAGTTTGCCACCAGCCTGCCCAACACAGTGAAACCCCATCTTTACTACAGTACAAAAATTTGCCGGGTGTGGTAGTGTGTACCTGTTGTCCCAGCTACTCAAGAGTCTGAGGCATGAGAATTGCTTGAACCTGGAAGGTGGAGGCTGCAGTAAGCCGAGATTGCGTCACTGCAGTCCAGTCTGGGTGACAGAGGGAGACACTCAAAAAAGAGAAATATGTTACACACGATACAATTTACCATTTTAGGTGTACAGTTTTGGTGAATTGCGTACACTTACGTAACCATCATAATCAAGATATAGAGCCAGGTGTCTTGGCTCACACCTGTAATCCCAACAGTTTGGGAGGCTGAGGCAGGTGGATCACTTAAGGTGAGGAGTTTGAGACCAGCATGGCGAAACCCCATCTCTACTAAAAAAAAAAAAAATACAAAAATTAGCCAGGCATGGTGGCTCACCCCTATAATCCTAGCTATCTGGGAGGTTAGGGCAGGAAGAATCGCTTGAACCCAGGAGGTGGAGGTTGCAGTGAGCCAAGATTGCATCATTGCACCCCAACCTGAGTGACAGAGCGAGACTCTATCTCAAAAAAAACAGAAGTGTATATATATACATATATATACACACATATATATGTATACGTACATATATACACATTTATATATATATACGTATATATTTTTGTTTATATATATAATTTATATATATACGTGTATATATATAAAATTTATATATATATAAAATATATATACATGTATGTATTTTTATATACACATACATATATAAAAATATATATACATATATATATTAAAAATTATATATATATATGTATGTATATATAAAATTTCCATCTCCCCCAAAATTGTGTCATAACCTTTTGTAGTCATTCTCCTTCCACTGCCTGCAATCCCTGGCAATCACTAATGTGATTACTGTCCCTATAATTTTATCTTTTCCTGAATATCAAGCAATTGAAATTATATGTAGCCTTTTGTTTCTGGCTTCTTTTATCTAGCATAACACTTTTAAGATTAATTCATGCTATTGCATATATTCTTAATTTGTTCCTGATTCTACTGACTGAACAGTTACCTTATGCTAGGTGCTATCTTGAGTGTGCTTTATATACATCAAGTTTATAACACCTTAGAAAACAAGTACTGTGTATTTAACAGGTGAAAAAATTGAGGCAAAGAGAGGTTTATGAGGTTGCTCAAGGACATAGATGGCAGAACAAGAATTTACACTAGGGTTTATCTGACTCCAAAGTCCCTGCTCTTAACAATGTAAATATACTGAGTATGTCAAGTTTTATTTGTATATATTGATCTTTTTGGCGGGCTTGGGGGTTGTGATGCCTCTAGTATATTAATTTGTTATTCTTAGTTGATAATTCTTGTTATTAGAACTAAAAATCAGCAATTCATGATTCAACATTAAGAATTGTGGTCATCCTCTCTTAAATGATAGAAAGATTTATTTTTTTGTTCTTTATATGTATGAGTCTTAAACCCAGAGTGATTGCATTGTGGATTACATGTGATTAAAAACTTAATAACATGCTCATGATAAAATATTTATGTAAATCAGATATGAAAGTAAATCTGCCTGTCCTTCATTCCCATTATTCACGAGTAACCATTGTTTCATATCTTAAGTATGCTTTCAGAAAGTGCACTTATGCTTACAAGCATATAGTTATATGTTTTTTGGTTTTTTTTTGAGACAGAGTCTCCCTCTTTCACCAGGAGCCAGGCTGGAGTGCAGTGGCACAATCTCGGCTCACTGCAACCTCAGCCTCCTAGCTTCAAGCAATTCTCCTGCCTCAGTCTCCCGAGTAGCTGGGACTACAGGCATGCGCCACCACGTCGAGATAATTTTTGTATTTTAGTTAGAGACGGGGTTTCACTGTGTTGCCCAGGATGGTTTTGATCTCTTGACCTTATGAGCACCACCGCACATGGCCTAGTTATACATTTTTTTCTCCTCTTTATACTAATGGATTCATACTAATATACGTAGCCTTTTGCAACTCTTTTCACTTAGTAGTATATCTCGGACAGTTAATAATATAAAACTACCTTTTTCTTTTTAGCATTACATGGCATTTCAAAGCAGAGATGGACCATCATTTATTTAACCAGATCTCTCTTGGTGGATATTTAAATTGCTTCTTACTATAAGCAGTCTTGCAGCAGGCATTGTTATAGATCTTAGTAAAATTACTGAGTCAAAAAATATAAGCATTAAACATTTTGATAGATGTAGCCTGATTAACTGTCAAAAAATGTATATATTTACTCTTCTACTAAGAGTAGGTGAGCATTCAGCTGTGCATCTTGGACTTGGTTGGCAAAATTACCTTGCATATTAGGATTAATATTAATTTCAGTTGGGTGGAATTCTGATTGAGTTCTTTTCCTGTTACGTTTGAAGGGTAGATCTGGAACTGAGGTTTATTGGGTTTAAGAGATTTGGGATGTAGCCCTGACATGGGTAGATGGGCCATTTAATTAGGCAACTCTCACAGCTGATCAGTGCCTTTCTTTCATTCTTTTTTTTTTTTTTTTTAATTTTCTAATGTTCAGTAGCAGAGGTAGGGCAACTATAGTTAAAAACAGTGTATTGCATATTTTAAAATAGCCAGAAGAGAGGACTTGAAATGATCCCAGCACATAGAAATGACAAATATTCAAGGTGATGGATATCCTAAATACCATGCTTGGGTTTCCATTGTGTCCTGTGCATACGATGGGGATGATGGGAGAATAAATGAGGTTATTTGAGTAAAGTGTTTTATAACCCTTTACCAAAGAATTTATGCTCTGGTTTTCTTTACAAGAGGAGTGTGATACAAGCTGATTGATACTTATATTCTTAGGTATATAGAAATGAAAGAAGTAGCTTTTCCTCCTTCGACTTCTTGGCAGAAGATGCCTCCACTTTAATAGTAGGACACTGGGATGGAAAGATGTCACTGGTGGATAGACGGACACCTGGAACTTCTTATGAGAAACTTATCAGTTCTTCTATGGGAAAAATAAGAACTGTTCATGTCCACCCAGTGCGTAGACAGTATTTTATCACTGCCGGATTGAGGTATGGTCTTTGTAAGGCTTTATGACTTAGACCTTTTAATGTCAATTACATGGTTTAGTTTGGTTGTCAAAGATACCTGACTTTTGTAATACCCAAAGGCCAAGTACTTTTCCTTTCTGTACTGATTGAAACTTTTTTGAGTGATTTTTTTTTTTTGAAAAGGAGAAATTCTTTTAGATTTAATAAATAGTGAAAATGCTGAAAGAAATTTTTGTTTTCCTTGGCATTACATGCATTTACTTTTAATCGTATGAGAAGAAAATTTAAATTTTGAGGAAAAAAAAGTTGTATGTGACCTATAACTTGTTGGTCTGTGTTAACTTTTTTCTTGGAAGGATTGAAAAACCAGTTAGAAACTTGACGGCCAGGCATGGTGGCTCATGCCTGTAATCCCAGCACTTTGGGAGGCTGAAGCAAGCAGATCACTTGAGGTCAGGAGTTCAAGACCAGCCTGGCCACTATGGTGAGACCCTATCCCTACTAAAAATACAAAAATTAGCCAGGTGTGGTGGTGCACACCTATAATCCCAGCCACTGAGGAGGCTGAGACAGTAGAATGACTTGAACAAGGGAGGCAAAAGTTGGAGTGAGCCAAGATCATGCCACTGTACTCCAGTCTGGATGACAGAGCGAGACTTTGTCTCAAAAAAACAAAATAAAGCAAAACAAAACTTGTCTTTCTGTACACACTAGTTACATGTATCTACTATAGTTTTGGGATGTGTCTAGTATTTTACCTGTTATCTATACCGCTTTTGGGAAAAATTAATTTGGTACAGATTATTAGAGGTTTCTGTCTTAAATGTTCTTCAGCATAGCAAGTATGTGAGTGTCTAACTTATCTTTAGTCCCGTTGTAGAGGCTCATTACATCTGCTATGGCAACACTGATCATTGTTTCTGCCATTACAGGGATATTCATATTTATGATGCAAGGCACCTGAATTCCAGGGGAAGTCAGCCTTTGATTTCTTTGACTGAACATACAAAGAGCATTGCTTCTGCCTATTTTTCACCTCTTACTGGTAACAGAGTGGTGACCACATGTGCTGATTGTAATCTGAGGTAAATTGGGAAGGCAGAAATATGTTTTTAAGGAATCTAAGGAGTCTGTAACTACTCTGTTAGTCAAAAGCTTTGTTTACTGCTATTCCTATTAAATTGCTAGTGTTATTGTTTTGTAGTCATATCTAGGTTCCCAAGGACCAATGACCTGTATTTAATGGCTTTTCAGCAATTCTTGGGTAATGGAAGTTTCCTTGAGACTGGCAAAGGTCCGTAGCTACCCTGGGGGGTTTATGGTCAGGTTATGCTTTTAGCACTGAGGAATCCCAGAAACCAGGCTGCATAGCATTCTGAAAAGGAGATAATTTTAGCATACTTTGGGGTCAGTGGGATTTATTCCACAAGTGAAGTGCTGAATGGAAATTGCAGAGCCCCCGACATTGGGCATACAGAAAATAGCAAAAACTGGGATACTATACAAACTATTGGTTGGATATGGTTTTATAGTTCTAGGGTTTTAGCTTTAGTACCTTTCTATAGCTACTGCCTAAAAATGGATTTAAAGTGTAATATAAACCAATTGAACAGAAAACAGTGTCAGTGAAGATGTGGGAAACGTTAGTGTAGTCACAAAGGAAAATTATTTGTTCTCTTTTAGAATCCCTGATTTTGTTTAAAATTGCAAGCACTTCTCAGTTTATGAGCGTTTTTACCTTAAGTGATTTTGGAATTCATATATTAGTTGAATGTATACTGTGCACCAGGCTCCAGAATGGCACCCAATTTCTGTTTAAACCCATGTATTGGGAAGAGCATGGTCTGCAGTGTGTGACAGGTGTCCAGTTAGTTTCTAGCAAAGTCTATATTACCAGATGGTGCAGAAAGAGAGTCACCAGGAATGGTAAGCCAGCATCTCCTTTCCACTCATGCAGTTTTCTTTGTCTCAAGGGCTACCTGTTCTTTTCCTGTTCATTTACACTGCAGTTTACTCTTGTTACGTTAACCATTAGTGGTTTGACTTTCTACTAAGCTATTTAGGCCATAAGCCCTAGTGCCAAGAAACCACATAGAAAAGCCAGGCACAAGGAGAAGAGAAGTTAGAGATGCTTTTAGTTTTCTTTCTTTTTTTTTTTTTAAGACAGGGTTTCACCATGTTGGCTAGGATGGTCTCGATTTCTTGATCTCGTGATCCGCCTGCCTCAGCCTCCCAAAGTGCTGGGATTACAGGCGTGAGCCACTGCACCCGGCGCTTTTGGTTTTCTTCTGCTGAGGTGCTCGGTGAGACTTTTAGACTCCTTTCCAACTGCCGTATAAAAACTGCTCTCTTTGGCCAGGTGCAGTGGCTCATGCCTATAATCTCAGCATTTCTGAGGTGGGAGGATCAGTTGAGCCCAGGAGTTCGAGACCAGCCTGGGCAACGTAGGGAGACCGTGTCTCTACAGAAGAAAATTAGCCAGATGTGGTAGTGTGTGCTTATAGTCCCAACTACTTGGGAGGCTGAGGTGGGAGGATCACTTCAGCCTGGAAGGTTGAGGCTTCAGTGAGCTGTGACAGCGCCATTGCACTTCAGCCTGGGCATCGCAATGAGACGCTGTCTCTTGAAAAACCAAAACACAACTCCTCTCCTTGGTTGCTGGCTGGTCTTAGTCTGGAAATGACACTATCGGGCCTTCAACTGATAAGTCACAGGGAAACTGCTGTTGATACATGGATGTACTTTTAGGTAATTTGTACATTTTCAGACCACATCCTTTATGTCCCATATTATTGTGAATTGTGAATATAGTTTTACAGTTCAAATTGTCACTTTAGAATGTGCATTTTAAGTTTGGAGTAATAGTGTTTAAATAAATTATTGCTATTTATCATTTATCATTCGTTTTTTTTTCAGACAGGATCTTTTTGTTGTCCAGACTGGAGTGCAGCGGCATAATCATGGCTTACTCCAATCCTGACCTGCTGGGCTCCAGCAATCCTGCTGCCTCAGCTTCCCAGGTAGCTGGGACTACAGGCATTTGCCTAGCTATATATATTTTTTTATTTTTTGTAGAGATGGGGTCTCACTGTATTGCCCAGGCTGGTCTCAAATTCCTGGCCTCAAGTGATCCTCCCACCTTGGCCTCAAAATGCTGAGATTACAGATGTGAGCCACCACACCCAGCCAAATCATTTCTACACTAAACTATAAGCACTGACTGACTTTATAATACATCTTTAACTTTTGTTTAGTATCTTGGCCAAGATTTGTTAGAGCCTGATCCTACTCTTTCTTTTTTTTTTTTTAAAGACAGGTTGTGTTCATAGCTTGGCGTAACCTCAAACTCCTGGGCTCAAGTGATCTACTTGCCTCAGCCTCCTGAGTAGCTCGGACTACAGGCATGTGCCCTACGCCCAGCTAATTTTTAATTTTTTTGTACAGATGGGTCTCACTGTGTTGCCTAGGCTGGTCTCAAACTCCTGGCCTCAGGTGATCCTCCTGTGGATTACAGGCATGAGCCTCCAAACCTGGCCTAATCCTACATATTTTTAAATGACAGTTACATATTTCATACCATGAACTAATGAGAAGCTTGTTAAATACACTGATACTTGTTTTGTAAAGTTTTTAAGAAACAAAAAAAAGTCTTACTCTCTTCTTTATTTTGCAGAATTTTTGACAGCAGCTGTATATCTTCTAACATTCCTCTCCTCACCACCATCAGGTAGGCTTCTATATGCCAAAAAATGTAGACTGGATTACTGTGAACTGTTTGTTGCAGTGCATACATTAGACATCTGATTGTCAAAGAGATGTAATAGTCCTGATTTTTGCCTACAAACATACATTGTGTAAGTGTCCCAGTTTGCTAGTTCTTATCCAGAAGGGTTCTTACTTCCAGGTTCCCCGTGTCTGTAGAGGTTCAGTCTCTTTTAGTCAGTAGCTGTTCTCTTCTGGTGGGAGATTATTCTTAGTTAAGGTTAATGACTTTATTCTGACCTGAATTACTCATGTCATCTTATTTAAGAAGACTGTAGCTACTCTCTTGCTGATGAGGCTGTCTGAAGTTCTGTTTATTTGTGTCTGTTCTGAACATAGAGGGCTTCCCCATCTTCTCACTTCATTTCTTTTATTATACTCTTGCGTTAACTACTTTGAATGTGTGTATTTTACATCAAACTTTACGCAATGCCTTCTTCTAGATATCCCTCTTTGTCAGTATTTACGACGTTGGGGATAGAGTGTGTGATATATGTTGATTGTTGTTTCATGAGTTTTATACTCTATAGAGGCTATATTTAAGTATGTTCATTTTCAGAAGTTTTTCCTTCTTTTACTTTTTCAAACATTTTGTTCCATTTCATCAGTTTTTTTTCTTTTTTTTTTCAGGTCCACAATTTTTTATTTTTTTAAGACAGAGTCTCATTTTGTAGCCCAAGCTAGAGTACAGTGGCATGATCTCAGCTCACTGCAACCTCCGCCTCCTGGGTTCAAGTGATTCTCATGCCTCAGCCTCCCAAGAAGCTGGGATTACACATGCACGCCACCCGACCTGGCTAATTTTTGTATTTTTAGTAGAGATGAGGTTTCTCCATGCTGGTCAGGCTGATCTCAAACTTCTGATCTCAAGCGATCCACCCACCTTGGCCTCCCAAAGTGCTGGGATTACAGATGTGAGACACTGTGGCCAGCTTATTTTATTTTTATTTATTCATATATTTATTTTGAGACAGAGTCTTGCTCTGCTACCCAGGCTGGAGTGCACTGGAGTGATGTGTGCTCACTGCAGCCTCCACCTCCTAGGTTCAAGCGATTCTCCTGCCTCAGCCTCCTGAATAGCTGGAATTACAGGTGGCACATGCCACTATATCCAGCTAATTTTTGTATTTTGTTTTTTTAGTAGAGATGAGGTTTCACCATGTTGGCCAGGCTGGTTTTGAACTCCTGGCCTCAAGTGATCCACCTGCCTTGCCCTCCCAAAGTGTTGGGATCACAGGCATGAGCCAGTGCACCCAGTCTTATTTTTTAATTGACTAATAAAATTGTATATATTTATCATGTATAACATGTTGTTTTGAAATATATACACTGTTAAATGGCTAAATCAAGCTATTTAACATATGCATTACCTAACGTGCTCACCATTTTTTTGTGGTGAGAACACTTAAAATCTGTCAGCAATCTTCAATAATATAGTACATTGTTATTAACTATAGTCATCCTGACATAAAATAGATCTTGAATGTATTCCTCCTATTAACTGAAATTTCATATTCTTTGACCGACATCTTCCCAACCCTTCCCCTCTCTGCCTACCAGTCTGTTAACCACTCTCTCTCTCTTTTTTTAAAATAAAGGACAGGGTCTTGCTCTGTTGCTCAGTATGGAGTGTTGTGGCATGATCATGGCTCACTGCAGCTTCAATCTTCTGGACTCAAGCAGCCTTCCTGCCTTAGCCTCCCAAGTAGCTGGGACTACAGGCACACAACCATGCCCCACTAATTTTAAAAATGTTTTTGTAGAGATGGGGTCTTGCTGTTGCCCAAGGCTGGGCAACACTTGAGGCTGGTCTGGAACTCCTTGCCTCAACTGATCCTCCCACACGGGCCTCCTGAAGTGTTGGCATTACAGACATGAGCCATCATGCCTGGCCTTACAGCTTTTTTTATTTTTTATTATTTTTTAGACTAGTCAAGTGCAGTAGTGAGAAGGTGGGAAAGAGTAGAACAAAGAGTTTGATCTGTAACTGACTGTGAACAGTCAATTGAGATAACTCACTACCTTTGGACCAGCCTCAGCTTTTTAAAATTCCATGAGTGAGGTCATATGGTATTTGTCTTTCTGTGCCTGGTTGATTTTATTTAACAGAATGTCTCCAGGTTCATCTGTGACAGGATTTTCTTTTAAGTGGGATAATATTCCAATATGTGTGTATACTTCATTTTCTTTATTCATTTATTCATTGATTGACTGATTGCATATCTTAGCTGTGACAGTGAATGTGGGAATACAGATATTTCATAGAGAGTTCATTTCCTTTGGATATATTCCCACTAGTGGGATTGCTCGATCATATATGGTAGTTCTATTTTTAATTTTTTGAAGAATCTCCATACTGTTTTCCATTATGGCTGCACCAATTTCCACCAACAATGTACAAGAGTTCCTTCTTCTCCATATCTTTACCAATACTTACTATCTTTTGTTGTTTTGATAATGGCCATTCTACTAGATGTGAGGTGGTTTTAACTTGCATTTCACTGATGATTAGTAATGTTGAATATATTTTCATATAATTGATTGGGCATTTGTGTTTGCTTTTGAGAAGTGTGTATTCAGATCCTTTGCCCATTTTTTAATTGGGTTATTTGTTTTCTTAGTTGAGTTCCTTGTATATTTCAGATGTATGGTTTGCAAGTATTTTCTCCCATTCCTTAGGTTGTCTCTTTACTTGGTGATGGTATCCTTGGCTGTGCAGAGGCTTTTTAACTTGGTGTAATCTCATTTGTCTGTTTCTGCCTTTGTTGTCTTTCCTTTGGGATTCACATACAAAAAATCATTGTCCAGGCCAGTGACAGGGAGATTTTCTCCCCTGTCTTCTTCTAGTAGTTTTACAGTTTCAGGCCTTACATTTGCCTTTTTTTTAAATTTATTTTTGTATATGGTGTGAGATATAGTCTAATTTTACTCTTTTGCATGTGGATGCCTAGTTTTCCCAACAATGTTTATTGAAAAGACTGTCCTTTCCCCATTTTGTGTTCTTGGCACCTTTATTGAAAATCAGTTGACCCTAAATGTTTGGATTTATCTCTGGACTCTCTGTTCTATTGTTCTGTGTCTCTGTATGCCAGCAAGATATGGTTTTGATTAGTATAGCTTTGCAGTCAGTTAGTGTGATGCCTCTAGCTTTGTTCATTTTGCTCAGACTTGCTTTGGTTTATTGGGGGTTGTTTGTGGTTATATACAAATGTTAGCATTGTTTTTTCTATTTCTGAAAAATGTCCTTGGAATTTTGATAGAGATTGCATTGAGTCTGTAAATCACTTTAGGTAATATGGACATTTTAAACAATATTACACCTGTTTATGAACATTGTATATCTTTGCATTTGTTTGTGTCTTTTTCAGTTACTTTCACCAGTGTTTTACAGTTTTCAGTGTATAGATCTTTCATGTCCTTTGTTAAATTTATTCCTAAGTATTTAAATTTTTTGTAGCTGTTGTAAATGAGGTTGTTTTCTTCAATTTTTCAGTTTGTTCATTATTAATACATAGAAATGCTACTGTTTCCTAGGCCAGGCATGGTGGATTATGCCTGTAATCCCAGCAATTTGGGAGGCCAAGGTGAGCGGATCACTTGAAGTCAGGAGTTTGAGACCAGTCTGGCCAACATGGTGAAACCCTATCTCCACTAAAAATAAGAAAATTAGCCAGGCATTGTGGTGCACGCCTGTAATCCCAGCTACTTGGGAGGCTGAAGCACAGAATCGCTTGAACCTGGGAGGTGGAGGTAGTCCAGCCTGGGCGACAGAATGAGACTCCATCTCAAAAACAAAAAGCTATTGATTTCTGTATGTTGATTTTGTATACTGCACGTTTACTGAAATTTTTAGTTCCAACATATTTTTTTATGGAGTCTTAGGGTTTTTACCTAGCTTGTTGGTTGCTATGTAGTATTATGTTTTTTTTTTTTTTTTTTTTTGAGACAGAGTTTTGCTCTTATCACCCATTATGGAGTGCAATCGCGTGATCTTGGCTCACTGCAACCTCCACTTTCCGGGTTCACGCGATTCTCCTGCTTCAGCCTCCTGAGTAGCTGGGATTATAGGCATATGCCACCATATATTTTTAGTAGAGACAGGGTTTCACCATGTTGGACAGGCTGGTCTCAAACTCCTGACTTCAGGTGATCCACCTGCCTCAGCCTCCCAAAGTGTTGGGATTATAGGTGTGAGCCACTGTGCTCGGCCAGTATTATGTGTATTCATTTTACTATTTTACTTTTTTTACTCTTTTTTTTTTTTTTTTTTTTGAGATGGAGTCACTCTGTCACCAGGCTGGAGTGCAGTGGTATGATCTCAGCTCACTGCAACCTCTGCCTCCTGGGTTCAAGTGATTCTCTTGCCTCAGCATCCCAAATAGCTAGGATTACAGGCAAGTGCCACCATGCCCGGCCAATTTTTGCATTTTTAATAGAGACGGGGTTTCACCATTTTGGCAGGCTGGTCTTGAACTCTTGACCTCAGATGATCTGCTTGCCTCGGCCTCCCAAAGTGCTGGGATTACAGGCGTGAGCCACTACGCCCAGCCAATTTTTGTATTTTTAGTAGACTGTATTTTGCCATGTTGGCCAGGCTGGTCTCAAACTCCTGACCTCAGGTGATCCACCTGCCTTTGCCTCCAAAGTGCTGGGGTTACAGGTGTGGGTCACTGTGTCTGACCATATTATGCATATTTAAAAACAATTTATTGCTGTGTGTGTGTATGTGTGTATATGTAAAAATTTAGGGTGATTATTCTAGAGGCTAAGAATTTTCATTAAAGATAGGGTCATTTAAGTGGCAGTGGGAAATGTTTTTCTCTATAGTCCATACTTTAATGAAAAAGGATTGTTAGTGATATTAAGGTATAGAGACTAAAAGGGCAGTACTTTTATTTATGCTTTTGAGAGCTATAAAGGGCTCCATATGTTTTATTTTGGGAGATTTTTGGATGAGGAGGATATCATCTCTTTCCAGAGTTTGAACCTGTAGAGAGGATAAGATAAGGTTGGTGATAACTCAGTAAATTAATGAGAAGAAACTTGGCAGAGAAAAGTAGCATTTAGGAGTAATGCCATCTTTACCCTCTGCCCAGTGCTACCTTGTTTAACCTTCATTTAAAAAATACATTGTTTTCCTCACTAGGCACAACACTTTCACTGGGCGATGGCTGACCAGGTTCCAAGCCATGTGGGATCCTAAACAAGAAGACTGTGTCATAGTTGGCAGCATGGCCCGTCCACGACGGATAGAAATCTTCCATGAGACAGGAAAGAGGGTGCATTCTTTTGGTGGAGAATGCCTTGTCTCTGTGTGTTCCATCAATGCCATGCACCCAACTCGATATATTTTGGCTGGAGGTAATTCCAGCGGGAAGATACATGTTTTTATGAATTAAAAAAGCTGCTGAGTTTTTGGTTTAAGAACGTCAGTTTGTTCAAATTGACCACCGTCTAAGGAACCTAGTAATTGGCATAGCTTAGCGTGTTTACTTGGTAATGTGTTAAATTTAGGAAATATAAAATTGTTTTATTAATAAAACTATAAGAAGAGTGTACTTTTAGTAAGGGAGAAGTCTTGGAGGTTACTTCTGTAGGATGGGGAGGGAATGCGAGGGGAGGCTGAGGTGCCTTCAGCACTTTTTTTTTTTTTGAGATGGAGTTTCGCTCTTGCTGCCCAGTCTGGAGTGCAATGGCACAATCTTGGCTCACTGCAACCTTCGTCTCCTGGGTTCAAGTGATTCTCTTGCCTCAGCCTACCGAGTAGCTGGGATACCCTCCACCATACCTGGCTAATTTTTGTATTTTTAGTGGAGACAGTTTCACCATGTTGGCCAGGCTGGTCTAGAACTCCTGACCTCAGGTGATCCACCCATCTCGGCCTCCCAAAGCACTGGGATTACACACCCAGGGCCATCAGCACTTTTAATCAAGATAGTATGTTGAGAAATTCTAACATTATAAATTATAAATCTTTATTATTAAAAGTTTTTATGAGTTAATGGTATGGTTTTGATTCTGTAGTGATACATGGATTTGTGGTTTATTTCTTGACTCACAATGTAAGGGGGCCTGGAAAGGTAATCTAACTCAGTGATTTTGAGACTTGATTTTTTTTTAACTGAGAACTTTTTTTTGCCACCCTCCCTGTAGGTTAAATCTTATGTGAAATGCCAAGGTAACTGCTAAGCAGTTTTGGTTTACCCAGGGCGGGGTCTGGGTCTCTCTGTGCTTTCCTTTCCCCTGCCTCTAGATGGCTCCTGAGACACAGCCAGGACTCCCAGGCACAGGGTGTGGATCTGCCCTGGTCCCTGCATTCCAGTGTAGGATTGCCTCAGACCTGTGTTTTTCAGACTGTGGGTTTTTGCTCTTCACATGAAATCAGTTAAATGACAACAACTGGTGTTGAAAAAAATGAAAAGGAAATAATTTGTAAAGAACACAAAACATATTTGAGTAAGTATTCTTTTGTAAAACTTATATATGCATATATATTTGTAGGTATATATGTTTATGTGTATTCTGATGTAAAATATATATTTTTTTAATTACTGTAGTACCAATGGGTAATGGTTAAAGAAGTGAAAGCTACTTAGAATGTCCCAGACTTACTTGTCCCCATCTTGAAAACGCTCAAAAGGATATTCAATAGTGTTAAGTGAATACCTTCATTCTTACTCATATTTGGGGGAAATGTTACGAAATACTCACCACTTTTGGTATTTCTTTCATCAAAATATTTTCAGAAGTGATGGTAATTTCAATGTGTTGTTGGGAGGGGAGCTGCCAGATCGGTTACTTATATTACTGTGTGACATCTATCCAACTTTTTTCGTAATTTTTTATTTCCAGTTACTACTGAAAGACTTGTAAATGGCTTTGGCAATATGTTTGACTTCTAAGAGGAAATATTTTCTCATAATTGTGTATCAGAGAAATACAGTGATATATAATCTCTTTGAAAAACAATTTCGAAATAATTTTCTTCTCTGTAGTTAAAATCTAAGTGTAAAAGGGTTTAGTTTCTTAATAGGTTTAGGTGTTTATAAGTAATAGTTTCTGATTTTCTAGTTGATGTAAGTAGGGAAATTGACAAGTGAGATGGAAATGTTAATTTATAAAGGGAAAGTAAAGCTAGGTGAGGTTGAATTAAACTGTGCAGGAAACACTAGAAAGGCTTTAGGCTCTCTTTCTCATTTCTATGCCAGTTAATTTCCTGGGTTCTAGAGTGGTTTGTTCTATGGGAATTGTGTTTTTTTCTTTTTTCTTTTTTTTTAAGATGATGAAAACTACTCTCAATCAAATTAGTAACATCATTTAAGCTTTGAATACCTGGCGTTAATTGCCTGGACTCTTCCATAAACATTAGCAAATTCTTGATGTTTCTCACTTTTTGGTTTCTTTTGAGATTATAGTTTCATAAACAGTGCTATTTACATTCAATTTTACTTAATAGAGTTATCCTGAGGCAATGCAGGAAGGAAGGAGAATGAGTAGGGACTTCCTTTTTTCTTTTGGTGATAGTCTTTTAATGGAGTAATTGTTTAAATCTAGACAGCACATAAAATTGTCTCCCTTGGGACATTCTTACACTGTAATCTGTAGTGCAAGGCACTTTCCCCAGATACTTGCTTACAGCTGTGTGGCTTCTGTAATTGTATGTGTATTATGATTGCTCCCTTCGGGATAAACATTTTCTGTAAGTTTGGCCTTTATGTTATCTCTTAAGCTCTGAATTCCACTTGATGGAATGTAAGCTCTGAATTTCACTTGAGTTATTATTTTTTTAAAGATATCCAGCCTTTTGTTATGTGACTTTTTTTTTCTCCTCCTCCCCCTTTCGTTATGTGACTTTTAAGGAAGAAGCAGACAATTGTTGTTTGGGTGGTCAGAGACTTGGTCAGACTAGGAGAGACCACAAATGATTAGGAATGAATAGACTTTTAGTTGCATAAGTCCTATTTTTAGTATTCTGGTCTTTGAGTTTTTCTTTTCACCAAAAAGATTTTGCAAAGGAAAGCAGGGAGTGTTAGGGCTGTGGATACAGGATTTAAATCCTTTTAGCCAATGTACAGTACATGGGGTAGAGTAGGGGAGAAGACATACATGCCTTCCGTATTGTACTGAGAAGAGGAAATATTATATGCCCCCTTAACTTCAGATTCCAAAACCTTTGATGTCCTGTTGGGTTGTCCTTTCTGACTTTTAGTACATTTCCCCCTGCTTTTTAGTAGGGTGTTGATAGCTAGAAATACCAAGACAGCATAGATTGTATTTTGACTAATTTGGTTATAAATATTTGGATTTTCAAATGAAAAGGTGGAATTTTGAGGAAGATAACATTAAGTATAATTTTACAGAGCTTAAGGACAACACATTTTATGATACATTTTCCCCATAATGGAAGCTGGGAAGAGAGAATTGATTAAAAGTGTGCTTAGCCGGTTTTACTCCACTCCATCAGCAGGTTGTCTGAAGAGGAAGCCTGTTCACAAGCTAAAACCAAAAGTGTGTTCAGGTACAGAGGAGCTAGATTGTGCTGGAGGAACCCAAAGCAGAGGGAAGTAGGGACTAGAGTCCTACCAGAATGTGTGCACAGGCAGTCCTTGATAAGCTCTCAGCAGAAGGGAGGCTGCTGTGAATTGGCAGGGCCATGGAAATCCACCTAAGTCCAGTGTTTCTTGTGCTTTTTACTCTTTGGATTACTTCAAGCAAAAACTTGTCATAAAAACATAAAAAAATTCCACCGGGGATAGGGTGCTGGATAGCATTTTATAGGTAGTGGGTACCTCTGAAACTTGGAGGTGAGTAACATAACCTGATTGGTGTTTAGGAAGATGATCTGGCAACAGAAATGGGAGAGTGGAGGGCAGGCAGAATTGAGAAGACAAAGATTTTGTAAAAAGCTAGCACAATGGATGAAGCCCCCAGTTCACCTCTTAACCTCATGGAATTTAGAAGACCATTTCCAATTCTGTAGCCACAGAATCATGGTTACATAATCCGATGAGTTAATACTATTGGGATATATTTTGTAAATATGTGTCTTGTTACTGTGGTTATCATTCTAGTTCCTTCTTAGTATTTTCTGTGCTCCCACTTACTTCAGGCTTAAGAACACTGGACCAGAAGCTGGACAGTCTGGGTTCTAGTTTGGGCTCTACCACTATTTAATCTTGGGAAAATCACTTAGCCTTCTTCTTGGTTTTCCTTATCAGAAAAATGGTGTCCAATTCACTTTATTACCACATTTATAGCTTCTCAGTTTCTTACTGTATTTATTTGAGGGTAGGGACAAGGATAATAGGTGGATACAAACAAAATGATTATTTTATATGGTCCAAGTGACTAGCAGTCAGCTGTGTAAATCCCACTCGTAGCCTTTTATCTGTGTTGGTAACTTTAAGGGGGGAAAGTAAGACAGGCAATGAGTTAAAGAGCCCACTCTTCGATGATATTTAAATATTTATTTAAGTTTAAAAATAATCTTCATGGCACCAATGATTTTATGCTAACTACATACTGCATATGTAGAAAAAGGTACATTGTTTTGAAGGAAAATGTAACTTAAGTTTTTGGCACACAGAAGGTTAACAACTACATTTTTAAACGAAACTAAGAAATTCACATTTTCAGGTAGTTTACCCTCTACTGCTTAAAGATGCAGTACACTATTCTTTAGTAAGAGTTTTATTTCCTCTCATAGATGAAGCTATGGAAACCATTGATTTTTCTACAATGAGATAAAATAATTTTGAGAAAAAATGAGAGACATGTTAGAACACAGTATAACCAGGTTAAAAACTCGAACAGTTTTTAATGGTGGAGATATACCAAAAAAGACGAGTCATCAACAAAGGAGGTTTATTATTCAAGCACTATTTGAAAAGCAAACTGAAGGAAACTTTTCTATCCATATTTTCTGGGATGAGCCCGGGGAAAAAAAATAACCCTAAAGGTTCCTGTTTAGAGAGCAAAATTTAGCTGTTAGAAATGGCATAGACTACTGTACTGTTAGAATGCTAGACACAAGGAACATACTAGGATATGGAATACTGCTCTGTCTCTAATGTGAATATGAAAGGTCAGAGTTGAGGCTATCACTTACTGCATAGAAACACCAGATTCTACAAACTGAGGTAGGAGCACTACACTAAAAGGTCATCTGCTATGTTGCATAAGACAGTAGATATCCAGATTAACACCAGCCCCCTGTCTCCTGACAGCCTTTTCATCTCTGGGTCTACTTTTCACGTTAGTCCTGTGCTAAATAAAGCCTTTGCTATGTAGATGACAAGTAGCAGTGGCTAGTTGGTTTTAACTGACTCCTAATCTTTACTAGGATTTCCTTCGGTTTGTATTGTCACGCGATAAATAGATGTTTATAATTCTGCCCAAATTGTTGCTGGTATGGAAATGGTCAGAGAGGCCCTCTTCTTTTCTTAGATTCCACCCATGTTTTAGCATTCCAGTATTTGATCTTGCCTATTTGGCATCAGACGTCTCTTTGCTGGTTGGTTGGTCGAGCACCCTTTAAACAAGCAACCCTGGTGCCTCCACTGGGAAGTAGTAGTCCCAGATGTTTTGACACATGTCAGTCATGGAAACAGAGCTGACTGACATGATTGACCCTCTTCAGTTTCATTGTCTAGATCAGGATTGGCATATTATGGCCTTTAGGCTAAATTCAGCTGACTGTTTTCATACGGTTTTATTGGAACACAGCCATGTTCCTTCATTTATATATTATCTATGGCTGTTTTTGTGCTGTGATGGCAGAGTTGAGTAGTTGTGACAGTATGGTGTGCAGAACCAGAATATTTACTGTGTAGCACTTTACAGAAGTTTGTTGACCTCTGGTCTAGATGAAAGGATGTCTTTCTTTAAAATTATACAAATCTCTCCCTAAGAACCCCAATTATTCCACAGTTGTTGTATTCTAAACATGGACGTGGTTCTACTGTCTCGGCACAAAATAGGGGAGGTCAAATAACAAGTGACTCATTCTGTTCTGCATTTAGGGCTGTCCAACATTATAGGGTATCAGCAGCTGCTCTGCTTCTATGTGGGTCCAGGAATATGTCCACTGACCATCCTTAAATAAGCCCACAAGCCCCAGATGACTTAGAATTCTCTCCCTGAGATGAAAACAGGATTTTGTGTGTGATTGGTTTTAGAGTTGAAGAGCTCGGGTCTTGGACCCCACACTCACCCTTCCTGTGCCTGTGCTTCTGCAGTCCAGGGCTTCCCTCCGCAAGGATGGCAATGCTTTCCTAGAAATTATGCAGAGGATGACCCTAGGGGGCAGCACTTCTACATCTAAGTGTTGGTCTCTGCCACAGTCACCTTCTGTGTTTTGTAGGCATCTCTTAGAAATCCTATTTTTAAAGTTGCTTTTCCTGGTCCCTTCTAAGGTTGTTGATCTTGGAATTCTATTTTCTGAAGCTTTTCATTCTCAGGATCAGTTTCTTTCTTGCATCATTTAGTTCATCAGGCTCTATTTTCTTAATCCATAAAGCAAAAACAAAATATGAATTGTTAAGAAAATAACATTTCGTTGTTAAAATATAAATTGAAATAGTCTTTGCAGGGGTATATAAAATAAGCACTGCTCTCCAGATCTCAACAGTTAGGTAACTTAGCTCTAGTTTAACTACATTTTGTCCAACATTTCTGACAGAACTCTCTGGCACAACTGAATTCATTTGATGCCCTGGAGCACTGTAAAAGTCTTGAGGTTCTTCAGAAAAAAATCACATTAAGTCTAGTTTCATTATACAAAACTATAGCGATGCCCACTAGGCTCTAGACTAAGGGGACAGACTTACCCCACCCCTGCTGCTGCTGCTGCTGTAGCGGTGGTCCCTTCAGATGCCCACTCTGCTCAGATTTGAAAAAACAAAAGGAAAAGAAAATCCAACTCAGACCATCATAAGAAGCAACTTTCCATTTAATCATTCTACATGGATGTTTACTTTTTAAAAAATTCTGTCTGGCAAAGAAACTAAACAGTCCCCATTGTTCAGATCCCTGGCCTGCCCCTCGGAGGCTGCAGTGACGAGTGCTGAAACCCAGTGGCAGCAGCAGGAAAGCTCCTGCAGAATACAGAGGACAGCAGCTCTCTAGTCTTCAACTAGTGTCCCCTCTGCTGGGTGACACTACTGCAGTAATCAGTAATAGTAAAATAAATTATTTTTATTTGATACTTCAAAATAATACACCTCTATGAAAAATCAAAATTCAAAACCAAAAATTATCCTGCAAATTGGAAAGATGAGAAACAGAGTCGCTGAGCCTTTCTTGAAAGAACTTCTGAAGAAAATGAGTTTTCCCAGTTTGTTTAGACAGGGCATGAGCCTATCCCTTTCTTCTTCTGGGAAACACCCTCCTAGGCTGCAGTGGACTTTGAGTCATGAGAGGAGGACTTGGTATATGTGCCGATGGTTCCGCGATGGGTCCCATTGCTGGGAGTGGGTAGCCGGGCTCCTTGGTCCACCTGGCTAGTTTTTGTGAGGAGTCATGCCTTCTCAGGTGTCAATGAGCAGGCTCACCACTGAGCGGATTTTGCAGGCAAACCATCGCCTGAGGGGACAAAAGTATTGATAGTGGAATTGTTCAAACTCGGGAGTCTGGCGGATATCACGGAAAAAGGCAATGTCAAGGTCAGACTCGGTAAGGATGATTAGGAGGAGGAGCAAAACAAAGAGGAGTCCCATGGTCACAAGGAGCAAACGGAGGACACTTAGAACAAACTTATTCACCTGTTCCTCCTCAGGCCCGCCGTGTCCCTGACACAGGGCCCTCAACTCTCCCCCAAGGGCCTCCACCTCTGTAGCAGTAGGGGTGCTGGCTTCAGATTCCTTCTCCTCCTCAATGCTGCAGGTGGCTCCATTGATCTGCCGGGACAGCAACATCAGCTCCAGGCTGTGCTCAGCCACAGGGGTGGGCAGCACACTGTCTGCAGGGCTGTAGGCCTCGTCTGCAATCACAGCTACTCGCTCATTGCTGTCTGTCCGGCTGCTTCTCACATGAGGCAGGAAGGTGTCCCCATGGGAAGAGGAACGCACTGGCGTGGAATGAGCACTGTCCCGTAGGGATTCTAGGCCTAGAAAGGCAAAAGGAACATGAGCAGGCTGTCGCAGTGCACCCTTTGTAGTAGCACCCACTGTCTTTCGTTGGGTGCCACTATGCACACCCACATGACCAGCAGCAGTAGCTGCTGCACTCTGTTTTGATATATCAAGAAGACGACAGGCTGAACATGGCTCACGCCTGTAATCTCAGCACTTTAAGAGGCAGAGGTGGGCAGATCACTTGAAGTCAGAAGTTCCAGACCAGCCTGGCCAATGTGGTGAAACCTCTTCTCAACTAAAAATAAACAAATTAACTGGGTGTGGTGGCATGTGCTGGTAATCCCAGCTACTCAGGGGGCTGAGGCAGAAGAATTGCTTGAACCCAGGAGGCAGAGGTTGCAGTGAGCTGAGATTGTGCCACTACACTCCATCCTCAGCAACAGAGTGAGAGAGACTCCATCTTAAAAAAAAAAAAAAAAAAAATACCTGAGCAACATAGCGAGACCCGCATTCTATTAAAAAAAAAAGCCAAGTGGGGTGGCACATGCCTGTAGTGCCACTTTGGAGGTGGGCAGATTGCTTGAGCCTAGGAGGTGAACGAAGATTGCACCACTGCATTCCATTCTGGGCAACAGAGCAAGACCCTGTCTCAAAGATACATATATAAAAGAAGATAAGCAAAGCCACAGAAATCACAGTGGCTATTTAAGAAGAGTTTTTCTTTGCTTTTTGCTTATGGTTTTGGCCTGATTTGTGTGTGTGTTTTTTGAGACAGATTCTTACTCTGTCACTGAGGCTGGAGTGTGGTGGTACATTTGGGTTCATTACAACCTCTGCCTTCCACATTCAAGTGATTCTCATGCCTCAGCCTTCTCAGTAGCTGGGATTGCAGGTGTCTGCCAGCACACCTGACTAATTATTGTGTTTTTAGTAGAGACGGATTTTGCCATTTTGGCCAGGCTGGTCTAGAACTCTTGGCTTCCCAAAATGCTGGGATTACAGGCGTGAGCCCCCACACCCAGCCCCTAATTTGTTAAAGATTCTGCCTTCCCTGCCTTTGGTGTCCTGGCGCTGATTTCTACCCCAATTTGAAAGAGAATCTGAATTCCAAACTACCCCTGATGCACAGCTGGGACCACCGTTTGAGTCTCAAGTGTGCCTGATGGGTGGAGGGGTTTGAGAGGCAGGAATAAGCCAGACACCGTAGCTCACATCTGTAAACCCAGCACTTTGGGAGGCCAAGGTGAGTGGATTACTTGAGCCAAAGTGTTCAAGACCAGGCTGGGCAACATAATGAGACACTGTCTCTACATATAAATGTTTAATAAAAGAAAAGAGAGGGAGAGATCCAAGATGGCCGATTAGCCAGCAGATCAGGATTGTAGCTCCCAGTGAAAGTGCAGAGAGCGAGTGGATGCCGCAATTTCAGACGAATTTCTGTTGCCCACAAACTGGGAGATTCCTGGCGGAGGAGCCACACGGGTCGCCAGCGCGACTCTTTTGGTCGGCGCTTCTTGGTGCAGAGTATATGAGACAGGGTGCCCTTTTAGTCGGGCTCGGCTGGTCCCATCCCCACAAGGAGAACAGCAATTGGAAGCACCGAAGACTGAGTTTCACAGCAAGCACAGCTGAACCGGGAAGGCCTAGCTCTGTGGGGAAGGGGCGTCTGCCAAAGGAAAACTTAAGAAACAGAAAAAACTTCATCACCAACAAGCCAGACGTCCACTCAGAGACCCAATCTGAAAGTCGGCAATTACAAAGACGACAGGTGGATAAATCCACAAAAATGGGAAGAAACCAGTGCAAAAGGGCTGAGAACACCCGAAATCAGAATGCCTCTCCTCCTACCGGGGATCGCAGCTCCTCATCAGCAAGAAAACAAGGCTTTACGGAGGATGAGTGTGATGAACTCACAGAATCAGGCTTCAGAAGGTGGATAATAAGAAACTTCTGTGAGCTAAAAGAACATGTTCTAACCCAATGCAAAGAAACTAAGAACCTTGAAAGAAGATATAACGAAATGCTAACAAGAATGGACAACTTAGAGAGGAATATAAGTGAATTGATGGAGCTAAAAAGCACAACACAAGAACTTCGCAAAGCGTGCACAAGTTTCAGCAGCCGAATTGACCAAGCAGAAGAAAGGATATCAGAGGTCGAAGATCAACTCAATGAAATAAAACAAGAAGGCAAGATTAGAGAAAAAAGGGTAAAAAGGAATGAATAAAGTCTCCAAGAAATATGGGACTATGTGAAAAGACCTAATCTACATTTGATAGGTGTACCTGAATGTGAAGAAGAGAATGAATCCAAGCTGGAAAATACTCTTCAGGATATTATCCAGGAAAACTTCCCCAACCTAGCAAGG